>JASDQU010515267.1:0-21148 GCA_032191745.1 Picea mariana | reverse complement strand
AAACCCCAAGAATTGTAGTCCGTAATAAAAAGAAAATTGTACATACATCTTGTGTTCTTTGTGTTCATTGTGGTGATGACTTGTTGATGATATATTGCTGATATATGTTGCTGATATGTGCTCACATCTAACTGGTTATAAATGACAACAATGGGTAATGAATAAATGTTGAATGTTAATTAATGAGTTTTTGTGCAAGAGGGAATTTTTGGGAAAAAGAGCCCCACACTCATTCACCCCCCCCTCTAAGTGTGGTAGGTGTGTCCAACAGTACAGGTAGGTGAGAGAGAGGTTTACATGGACCCTACATAGTCAGCAGGAAGATAGGGGCCGTAGCTTACGAGCTGGAGCTTCCACAGGGTAGCAGAATTCACAACGTTTTTCATGTCTCATGCCTTAAGAAAGCCCTCGGTCAACACATCAAGCCTATTGAGGTATTACCCCCCATGGATGAGGAGAGATAGCTAGTTTTGATTCCGAAGGAGGTAATAGAAGTCCGAGAGAAGAGGCTCAGAAACCGAAGCATCAAGGAGTACCTGATCAGGTGGAAGGATTTACCCATTGAGGATGCCACTTGGGAGCAGGAACATGTGGTAAGAGAAGCAGGTTTGGAATTNCTTGAGGACAAGCAATTTCAAGCAGGGGAGACTGTAATGTCCCCCACCTCTTAGAGAGGTGATGTGGAGACTCAGTGGCCTGGGCACCCCCACTAGGTCATAGTCTTACACTGAAGGGGGAAGTCAAGGAGGCTAAAGTTATATTTTTAAGTTGACTTAAGAAAGGAAAAGGGATTAAGGGTAAAAGATAACTCAATAGAAGAATAGAAGATTAACCTTGGGAGTTAACCTAAATCAACAAAGAATTAGAAGGAAAAATTATAAGTAATAGGCCGGGGTGCACCTATTAGGCATTCTGGTTTTGGATTAGCATTTGCTATTGCTCTTGAGCATTCATTTTGGGGGTTTTGCTGTACAAACCCTTGTGAGAAACTCAGTGGTGAAATATCCACTCACCTTGTTCCACAACTTGGTCTCGGGGATGAAAGACTCCTCCGCACCATTCTAGTCTCAGCCCATCTCCATCTAGCACTTCAGAAGGTAGCAGGTTGTACTATTTTTTTGTTTCCAGCAAGGGCGCACCATCATCTAGAGGGAGGTTTGATCAAGCTTATCCTGGGGCCATTCTGACAGTTGGGTTTTGTTTACAGGGGCAGGACCATTAGTTTGAGGGATTTCTGGGAGGGTTATCATCATTCTACATTTGTCTGCAAATTGGGACGTCTTGGAGCCATAGGGGACGTCCTGTGATTCAGTAAAACTCAGATCTAGGGAGATCTACTTGAGATCTGAGTCCAAAACTTCTCCCATGGGATTCTCATAGCCTGATCTATATTCTTGGAGAGTTTCAGAGCATTTGGAGGCCTCCTTCATCAGGGCCGAACCAGCTAGGGTTTCAGTCATCTAGTGGGGCGCACCATTCAGTGGAGGAATTCAGATCTACAAGATTTGAGAGGGGATTTGGGAATTTGGACATCTGGGTTGTCCTTACAGTTGCCCGATCTATCATTTGACATGTTTCTCGGGATGATTGGACACTTTTGGTAGCAGGGATGAATTATTGAGGGTTTCATCATTCTAGCAGGGCATGGCACTTTCCAGCTTGGAGGTTGAGCATTAGTACGACTCAGATCTACTTGATTTAGTCTTCATTGTATATCCAGCCTTTGGAGGCTTATTTTGTATTGTTGGGAGCATTTTGTAGTATCTCATATCTATTGCTTGTATGACCATCTGAGGTTTATGCCAGATCGTCCATCTATTGTATTGATCTTACATTGCTCATAATAAAAAGGTCAGATCTTTGCTTGTGCTTCTACATATTGAATATATTGTGATCTTCATGTGTTGATGAATCTTGAATGCACTTAATAACTCAATAAATACCTATACATCAATAGATCAGTAGTAGTTAGTGATTCCAAGAAAGAATTTGGCTTGGGATCATTACAGGGGTTGTAGCCTCCTTCTGGTTGTAGCCATAAAATTGGGGAGTTGGGCCTTCCCTCAAGTTGTAGCTTGAGAAATTAGATGATTGGAGCCTTCTTCCAGTTGCAGCTGGAAAACAAAGGAAGTTGGTGATTCCAATGAATGTAATTCTTCAAGACATATAAGAAAAAGTATTTTGTGGTTTTCTCTCGATTTGGGTGTCCACGTAAAACACTGGTGTATTGTGTATGTGTGTTATTGTTCATTTCTTATTGCTCATTATTGGATAATAATTCTACATTGATATAACACTTAGATTATTTGCAGAAAAAGGATTATAATTACACTANCATTAGTCCAACAATATCCTCCTTCCAAAACTAGGTGAAGGCATAGAGCCAACTCTTATCAAGCACATAGCCTTAACACACATACATTCCCTTGCACAAAGCCACTTGAAATAATTGCACTTAGCTCCAAAACTTCTACTTCTACCATACAATCTTCTTTTATTTATACTTTTACAATCCCTTACAATAGGGTCAAACATGGGAAAACCCCATGAGCCGACATCCCATAACCCATTACAAAAACCCTAAAGAAACCCTTACTGGGTCCACATAGCCTACAAAATAAGTGAGATCCACGATCTCAGCTCTGCCTGGGCACTCCTTCCTCAACCAATGTGTCAAAGTCCAAAAGTGGGCCAACTCTGACTAATGTTTCCTTAAAACTTGGTCAAGGGCCAACAGGGTCCCACCTACCAATTTCTTATTAATATAGTTAAATAATAAATCTTGGCAATCATTTGCGAGCATAATATTCATCATTGCATTTTTAAGCGTCAACAAGGCCTTTGAGGTAGGAGTTGTYGAGTAGGGGATGCTGCAAATACAACCAACCTATCAGCTTGCATTGAATTAAGTTCCCTCTTAACGCGAGTGATGTTAAATGATAGMAAATTCGAGATAAGCACCAAAACAACTTGGGTATAGCATTTCATCAACTTATTGCTAAGAATATATTTTATGCACAAGGTTCACAACAAGTTCGGAGTCGCCAAAAACTGTAAGGTGACTATAACCAAGGTTATAGGCATTTTCAATGCCTTGCAATAAGGCTTCAAACTCAATGACATTGGTCGTGCAAGAAAAATCTAACCTATAAGAAAAGTTATGGATTTTACCTATAGGTGAGTATAAGATAATGCCATCTCCATTACCTTCATTTGAGCATGAGCCATCAAAATTAATGTGCCACATACCATCTTCTAGATTAATTTGTTCCATCAAGTGAAAGATATCCATATTCTTTCCATTCTAGGGAACATATAAGTGTGTCCCATCAAGCGAAAGATATCCACCTGTTAGGGATTTCCAGTCTCTTCCTAGGCTAATATAATAGTTTCTTACTGGTATGTCAATTACTTGGATGCTAAGGGTTTTCCTTATTTCAGGATGTGCACATAGAACTAAAGTTACGTCTTTGATTTCACCTATTCTTGACTGCTATAGATGGTTATAGGAGAAAATGCTTCTAGAATTTTCATTAGTACATGATAAGCCTAGCTCTTCCATAATGATTTTTGACATTACGCTTGGACCCGAACCACCATCAATTAGGAAACAATGTGATATCTTATCCATAATTTTTATAGAAATGAAAAATGGAGGGTTTTTTACAGGGTGTCTAAATTTTTTTACATCTATTTTATTTACAGTGGAATCCTCTTCTTGTGCCTCTTCAGAAAGATTGGATATGGTGGAGGCTTTTCCTTCAATATAATTATTGATATGATTTTGTTGTTTAGGGATGGAAACCATGTCTAAAAGAGTAGCATCGACCTTGATATTAGCCAATTGGTTAAGAATGTTATACTTGGAAGAGGGAAGAAGGGAAGGAACTCCTTGACTCTTAGGAATTTTGACAATTTTTACATTAGTACCATGTGAAGATGAGGTTGGGGTAGAAGAAGCACGAGGAGGGTCATATTTTACTTTAGGAGAATAATATTTGTTCCTAGTATTTATGATCATGACATCTTCCAGTTCTTCCTAGTCTAGGAAAACAATGGTGGTTTCGGGCTTCTTTCCAAATATTTTGTCTCTGGCACTCTTCTTAACTTAATAAGTACTTTCTTCATGATTTTATTCACAGAAGTTACACCAACTGTGAGACATGATGGCTTTGGGCTGAAATTTGTTCTCATATGTATTCCTAAAAGGAGCCGAGGAAGAATATGATGCCCCATGAGTAAGTGAGGGAACATTCCCCTTTCGTTAATAGGATATCATTCGATTGTTCATATCTTGTACAAGTTGTAAGAGGCAGAAATATCTATTTGTTTGACCAAGTCACCTTTAGGGAGATGTGTTATTTCAAGTTTCTCCTCGTACTCCAATCAAGTGTGGAGAGAAGAGCTAAGATTGTCAATAGCCTTTTATTCAAGCCTTTGACGATAAGGAGAGGGAAGCACATTATAGTAATGCATGAAGGTAGATTGGTTTTGGGGGTGGATTAGTTCAGGGATTTGATTGTACAATTTGGTGAAGTGAAGGTTAAAGGAATTAATAGTCTCACCATATTTATAAGAAATATTGTTATATTCCCTTAACTGTTTGGTCGGGCTCTTAGATTGTCCATAAGTGGACTTGAACCAATAAACTAACTCTTTCCAAGTGGAAAGGAGCTTCGGAGGGAGATCAAAGAAATCAATTGTTTCTTTCCCTTCAAGGGAGTTAACAAATAAGCACATGCATGTGTCATTGTCGTTAGCCCCAATATTATGACAATCATTATAAAATCCCACTAGGTGTATGTTTGTATAAACAATATTATTCCCTGAGAACTTAGGAAGATTCTCTTTAAACTTGGGTAACAGATGAGTAGCAGGTGCTAGATTCAAGGGAGAAGATATGTGCCATGGGGTGGTAGAAGCATCTTCCTCAAATTGGAAAATCCCATACTTCTTTATAACTTTGGCAGGGTTGGTAGCTGATTGTACATGAACTTGATGACCATATAGAATACCAATTACCGATGAGGCTGAAGGTTGAAATGATGAAGCACCTCCAACGCCACTAGAACCACCCACGGATGCCATTTTGGGAGTGATGGGTAAGGGATAAAAGGGTGATCTGGTAGAGTCATGCAAAGTCCTCCTTAGAGTGCTTCCTGTTGATTAAGGTTGGTTGTCATTGATTTCAAACCTTGAAGAAATACCCGTAGCAAAAAGGTTTGGGTAATGGACTTGTTATCACACAGTTTGTAGCTAGGTTAAAAGGCTAAAGGATAGAGGTCAAACTGGCATAACATAAACCTTCCCCACCCAATGTCACCTCAATGGGGAGGTTCTTTCTATTTAGGGAGGTTAGTCCAGGGGAGACGTCCCCGGTAACCTGGGGTTTTGAAGAGGCTGAAGTATAAAGGTCAAGGCAAAATTTCCTCCTCACAGTTTACCACCAAGGTCAGAAAGTCCGGCTAATCAGCCAATAAATGAAGTGTATGCCCTAATGAGAACACCTTCCTAGAACAAGACAATAACAAAAGAATATATGCAGGCTATAATTCAGTGGGTTAGTACTTCATGTAACTATCTGACATCAATATATAAGCAATGTGAAACAACAAATATTAATGAGATCAACGTTTTATCAATATAGCAGTGAAAAAGTATCAATTCATCAATAACTATTGAGATGATGTAGCCAACAACGTATTTAACCAATATCTTACTCAATATGTGCTTTCAATCATCATCTAATTGCTTATCATCAAAATTTGCTGCATCAATATGGAATAACCAAGTGTGACGTCAGCCTAATTAGGGTTAGCTAGTTAGTTAGGGTTTCAAATTTAAAAGTTTTGAGAGTTTGTTTGAGCACTATCACTTCAACATTGTGTGTCTAAGATCAGTGCCTAAGGGTAGATGGATTCAATTAAGAAGAGGACACAAGGTTGAAGGAGTGAAATGCTAAAGACAAGAGGGAAGGGTTCTAGAGTGTTGCAATGGTAGGGCCCTAGAATCAAAACCCTAGGGGAAAGAGGCTCACTCCGGTGTTGCTTAAACAAGGCCTCATGCTCTTTCCTCCTTCTTTAGGTCAAACTTGGCAAAACAGCTAGCATAAAAGATAAGTTAAAATAAGAGGATGAGGTGAGGGAAAGTGTTGCAATGGCAAGGCTTTATCACCAAAACCCTAGAAGATGGATGGCCCTAGGTGTAGATAACCTAGGCCTGGGACGTCACCTCCTTCTTAACCTTTAAAAATCAAAGATAGCTTAAGGGAAGAAGTGAGAAGGGTGTAACAAAGGCTAGGCTCTTTCTTCCTTCATCAATGGCTGAATATTTCTCTCTAAGGGGACATGAAATAAGGATCTACTTGTGTGCTTGTCACCTAGGGTTTTAAAATCAGCAAATTTATAAGTAAATGCAAGAATATAAACCTACAACCATTCAATTAAGAAGTTTTGCAAGAAAAACACTTACATATCATGATGAAAAGCATATGCAAACCCTAGTTGTAAACCTTCCTTTAAGAGAAATTCCAAACATGCTAAGAAAATCATTCCATCAACAAGTGCACCTCACTTTAAAAGACCAAATACCCAAGTAGGGCGCAAAAAAAAGACCTCACAAGAGAGTGAGTTGTGTTGTTATGTCAAATGAGGGAAAAACATCCTCAATATATAGTGTATCATGACCTATAATTAAAATTAGGTCATTAAAAATAGACGATAACGCTACAAACCAAAAATCATATTGTTTTCACATTAAATGCTAATTAAAAGACCTAAATGAGAAAAGAGTGAGACGTCAAGCCCCTTTGAGGGAGACGTTAGGCCCTTTTGGGGCTAGTCCAGCATCCAGAAGTCAAACATTAGCCCTTCCTGGGCTCCTCCAAGCTTCCACATGTGCCAACCATCCTGTCAAACTGCCACACACTCAAGGTGACATCAAGGCCTCCTAGGTGACATCCTGGTCATCAAAGGGAAACACTCCATCTGAGAAGGGTCAACCCCCCTGTACTGGGCTCAGCCAAAGTGTCCTGGATGGAATGCCCTTCTTCTTCTCATGTGCAAGATCTCAACCAATCACTGTCCTGTATTTGCCCCTGATGGGGTCCCAACAACCATCTGATGGGCTCTTCAGCCCCATGGAGGTCCGAGCTAATCATCTCCCCATGTGTACCAGTCCAACTGGTACCTGTCCATTGGGCATGGTCCTACACATCAAAAAATTCGCCCTCCATGGGCTCATTAGTCACAGGGATCATAGCAATGTCAATCATGTTTCATCATTAATTTTATCAAATACATGCATAAAACCCTATCAATCAATAGCTCAAAGACATTACAATGACCTACAATACAAAGCTGAAGAAACAGACAAAATACCCTATTGGGCCAGCATCCATAAGAAAAGGAAAGTCTCCAGAGGGTACCATCCAAGCCATGTAAAATGAAGTGATATGGTCAAGGGAATGTTGAGACATACGGGTAGAGTGAAAGACAGGGATGCATGATATTATCTGTGGGTGCCTTTGTAGAAGGCGAGCTGTACTCGTCATGGATGTAATTCTTTCTAAGCCCTTTATTTTCTTTATTCTTTTATTTTCTTTTTTTTCTTTCTTTTTTTTTATTTCAAGGACTAAATAGAGGACACTTCCTTGGCATGGTGACCAGAGCTGACAGTGTTACCCACAATCACTTTCACAGAGATGATAAGGCTGGCTCGTGATGAGACCCCCTTTCCCTTGGCCATGCAACCAAAGGTCACTGCCCTGGCGTGGTAACCAGATAACAATAATGTCATACTGATAGGTACCCATGAACATAATAGGTTGGCTCATAATGAGACCCCCTATCCTCTTGGAAGTGGACCCAACCCTAAAATAAGGAAAGTGGGCCAAGTGACCTAGAAGACGTTTTTAAGGAAGCTACTTGGAGAGTATAAATAAGATGCAAATAATTTGAATCACACTTGAGAATATTGAATATATATATGTGTCTGAGGTAACCAAGGATATCTAAACCAGAATTCTGAGTGAAGGTGAAGAAAAGAAGGCCGAAATGCAAGGAAGGATAAATTCTTTTGATGGTGCTTTCTAAGGTATGTTATTTACAGGTCATCTCACCATTTTCGCTATAACATTTTTTTTATAATGATTCATACTGTGAAATTGATATGAAAGTGAAAAAACATATCCAAGTATTTGTGGTAAAAAATTCATCTTGTGGGTCGTTGTATTTTGGGAGTTACACTTCGTGGAAAATAGGGTTTGTGGCTAGTCCTAAAACTAGTCAAAATCAGGTGTTTTGGGTAAAAACGTCATAAATTCTTCATAACAGATCCAAATTTAGTGAGACCAAATGTGTTGGTTAGGGGAAATTCTGTGGTATTATTTGTAACAGTTTCATATAAATTCATTAAACATTTTGTGCGGGGAACGCTCTACACAGTCACTCTCTAGAATAAGACATAATTAAGCAAGGTATGCCATTTTTTGCTATATATCCTTTTCTGAGAGGTTCCAAGTAGTGACACTTGGAGGAATTGCATAAAACACACTGAATAAAATTATGTATCAGTTTCAGATCTTTATACATTACAGGTTCAAAGTTATGATTACTTCAAGTTAGGGTTGTTGACTAATCCAAAACTAGGCATGTGAGACTAAAGAAAAGTTTGATGAAAATGATAGTCTCTTGTTTTTAAATTTAAGGAAGGTTTGAAGGAATGTGATCATATACACTATGTCTATTATAGAGCTACAAATTAGATTTGGATGATGAAATTGATTAGGGCTTTTGGTTGTGGTACATGTTGAGTACATGGTTGAGACAAGTAGTTGATGAGTTGGTGCACATACATGAGGTGTATAGTTGATGATGTTGGCACATATTTGTTATAACACTAAATTGCACCACACATGCTTACCTGGCATCAGGCCAACTCATATCCCTTCATTGCCAAAACATATGCTGAACAAACTCTTTGAAAATCCTCTTGTATCAAGGCCCACGCGCCCTAACCCATTACTGCACGCGTGTGAACGCTGGCTAGCTCACTATAGCCCACGTGTACCTACCAAAGCACGAAAAGAGGGAAGTTGCCCACGGAACAAAAAGATATGGGTCAGTTAACTAAAACTCCCGGCCATGCATGGCCAAGGGTTCGTCCAAAACCCTAGCTCCTTCTAGCCTATAAAAGAAAGGGTAGGGGTACCATTTGGAAGAGGAAAAAATATAGCGAAGAAACTCTGCCCATTTGCCGAATCCATTGTCCCAACCCTTTAGCCTTTCCTCAAGCAAAAGGAGAATTAACGCAAAGAAGTTGGAGGACAGAAGAGGAGGAGCCTAGGATCAGGTTCAAGGAGCAGTGGCCGGTCTCGACTTTGATTGTAAGTTGATTCATTTTCATTAATAAAAAGAATACTTTTCCCGTCAGAATGCATGAGTTATCTATGATTTGATGAATTTGTGTTTGATTTCTAACCCTTGAGTAGAGAAGTAGCATGCATGCATAGTTGGTATTTGTCTTGATTGCAGGTTATCTGTGGAAGGAGCAGTGCAAGCAAGTGGTCAAAGCACAATGGAGGATCTACATCAAACGCCGGTAAAAAGGTTAGTGATTCTCTTCATGTAGTTACTGTGAAAGAGGGGTTTTAATATTGGGTTGTAGGTTAAAACTAATTTATTTTTGGTCAACATCTGCATGCAAGCCTGACCCTAGTTTGCTAGTCCATAGGGTATTTTTCCCAACAACAGAGTTGGCGACCATACTGGGGAGATACTCTTTAGGGTTTTTGGATTTAGTTGAGTTTTTGGGTAGATTAAGAAGATTAGATTTTTTGTTTCTTTGCCTGTCTTTTTCTGTAAACTCTAAGCGAGCAGTGAGCCTGGTTCTTCATACTGGTTTTCCCTGACTTCTGCTTGATGGTAGTTGTCAGGACATACAGAGGTACATGCGGCCTGCATAAGGCCTGCACACGTGTACCCGCGCCCTAACCTCTTACAGCCCACGTGTGAACGCTAGCTGTAGAGGTTGCAGTAGCGTGTAGGAGTTCAGAGAACTTTAAGAGGCATTCCTCCTCTTCCCTGTCTGAATTATACATTCTCAGGGGGTTTTCTGGATCCTGTCTAAGTCTTGCTGGTTCACAGTCCTGTCTCAGTTTGACCTTTTTGTGTTTGGTTATTCGTTGCAATTAATTTTATTTTCTATTAGAAGAAGCATCCAAGCCTTCAAGGGACCCTGGTTGTCAATACCAGAGGCCTCTTCTTGGTCTAGACTACCTATTTTTGTCTTTGTCTTAGAAGTTATACATACACGCGACCTGTACAAGGTCAGACCGCGTGTGCATGTGTCCTGTTTCAGCTCAGCACGCGTTCACACGCATGCTGTTTTAGTGACAGTAGCGTGCTTGACATGCTGCTTTTTGTTTAGGGTGGGGCAGTCATCCCCTCCTTTGATGAGAAGTATTCCTCTCAGGTGTTTGTGTCTAGGGTTGAACAGTCAGTAAGTTAGGTCATCTTATCCTTAGCCTGCTTTTTCTCAGTTGATAGTTGAACAGAAAATATAAAAAAAAAATACTTATCTTTATGGTTTTTAGGCAAGCTTAAGAGTCTTTGTTTTCTTTATTGCTGTTGTATGCCTTTACTTTGATTCTTTGTGATCTGTTCTTTAAGCCAGAATTTGTCTTTCTTGGTTTTGTGCTTGCCGGTATTTTCCCTTTGTTGCTTGATTAACACTTAAATAAAAAAAAAAGAAGAGAAAAATCTTTTCATTTTCTTCTTTGTTTGAAGAGTGTGTTTCTGCATCACTAGCTAGGGAGAAGTATTTTTGTTCATAAGTTTTTGCAGTGCATTTAGAGAATAAGTAGCTCGTATTCGAGCGAAATTCCTTCATGATTGCTGCATAAAATCTTAGAAAAATTGAAAAGAAAAAGAAATCTTTCTTTGTGAAAAGTTGCTGAAAATTTTGCATTTAGTAAAAGTCTTTTGTTTCTAGTTTCTTTTTTCATTCATTTTTCTTTCATCTTTACACACCATCAGTTTCACTTCCATACCCTTTGACGTAAGAAAAATCCTTAAAAGAAACGATAATTTAAAAACTATTAGACTTTTTTTTTGTATGGTTCACAAACTAGTTTAGGTCTGGGGCCTTGGATTAGGTTGGAGAGGAAACTCTCCAAGGCCATTCAAAACCAAACATTAGAGTTTGTGGTAGGGAGTGTAGAAGTCTAGTTTCATGGAAGTTATCCGGGACCCCCCTCTAACACAGGGGATAAACACGAGGTCGCGTGTGGAAAGGTAGCGGAGATAACCCCTCCAAAGCCGGACCAAGCGTAGTGGAGAACACATATCAAGGGCTTGTTTTGGGATTCCGTCGTTAGCATTTTCCACGAGGCTTCATGGGTATCGAATCCCTTCGAGGTCCTCAGTTGTCTTCCAGACCATTTTCTCTCAATACCCTTGATAGGTCTTGGGCTTGATACCCTTCTCATTGTGGTCTACCCGACTTTTGGCTGTACTCGCCTGGTGACTGTTCGCGTGCTGGCAACCTAGTTGCCAATATTTTTAGGGACATACACAGGTGACTGTGGGGGTATACCGTGGTACCTAGGATAGAGATCGGGCCATGCTTTGCAAAGTATACCCGGAGGGTTCTTTCGTGTTCAAGTTGCACTTGCATCGGTAAGTTGCTCTAGTGTTGGTTGTTGTAACTATTCTTCCAACTAGTTTAGTGTTTGCTTGTCTTATCTCTTAGGGGCTTCCTTTTTAGTGTGTGTTACTGTTTGAACATGTAGAATACCTTAGCATGTCTTGGATATTCTCACATAGTGGAGGATCCCAAGATCTTCCGGTCACGAAGGCTTCTGGGCCTGCCACCGATTATACTAGAGCCACCCCCGCCACCATTGAGGCGGAAGCTAGACCAACAAGGGTCTTTTGAAGCGACCGGGTTACAAACCATTGTGCCCGAACAACTCCCGGAGGAATCAAACACCAACATTGGCTCGGTTGAAACCCCAACCACTGATACTTGGCCACCGGTTATTGTACCAATCTGATTTTACGAAAGCCTGTCTGTGCCTCACACAACTATGGAAACAAACGCTGTTACTTCCTCTGGGAATTCTTCCATTCCCACCATAGTTGCTACCACAAGAGAAGCATCTCCTAACTTTCCGTCGTCAGTTCGAGTCACCATGGTCTCGGCCGCAACTACATCGCACAGTGGTCCGATTTCGTCTATGGCGGTAGCCACAACTCCCTTCACACCTAGTGCGATAGACCCTCCGTTCTCATATGGTATGCCTAGTTCGGGCACAAGTCCTGCACCACTCACTCCACTTTACAGACTTTGGGTCTGGGGGCAGGGAGCTCTAACGCTTTTCTACAAGGTCAACTTGGGGGCACTTCTGTCCCTTTTAATGCTTTTCCTTACGCTGGAGGTCATATCTCTCCTTTGTCCCCTTCGCTTGGTGGTCTGCATCAGTAGTCTGCCGGGCAGCCTGCACACACTATTTTATTTGGAGCCAGGAGTCAAGGAACACCTGCGCACAATATGCTGGTAGGTTCATCACCATTTGTTTGGAACAAGACGTTTGGTAAAAACACTTTCTCATCCACTACTTTCCCGTCTGGGGGCACTCCCATTTTTGGACAGTCTACTCCGGCGCAGGGTACTATTCCTGCGCCGGGGGCACATATAGTAGGAACTTGGAACTCAGGACAAGGATATGTTCCCTTCTCTGGAATTCCATTCTGGGGTAATTCTTTCCACAGTCAATGGAACCCTAGATAGACTACTATGCCTCTCCCATCTGGACCGACATGGGGTAATCCTTCCCAAAGTCCTTCAAACACGATGCATGCCCAACATCCTATGTCATTTATGGGAAATCAGTCGATGATGTCTCCACAGATGCAAAATCCTTATGCTGGTAAAGGCCATGGTTTCTACCAAAATCCAGGCTAGCAGCCAAACTTTTCTTGGCAACCTGGTGCCAGTCAAACTCTAGGACCCTTTTTCCCAGGTTATCAACAACAACCCAAACTACCATTCCTGGTGACATTACACTTGCCAGATTTGACAAGGTTGTTAAATGATCCTATTTGTCACAATCCACATTGGCCTCCTATGCCAATGAAGTTGCCTTCAGACATTCCAAAGTTCGAGGCCAAGCCTAACGAAGATCTAGGTGATCATGTGACTACCTTCCATCTTTGGTGTTCATCTAACTCATTGAAAGATGACTCCGTACAGTTGCGATTGTTTCAACGCACTCTTATCGGGAGTACCGCGAAATGGTACATCGAGCTCGACCGCTCAAGATACTCTTCCTTTGGTGAACTGGTGATGGCCTTCCTTAACCATTTCCAGTTACCTGTGAGATACGACGCTGGCACAGAGCTGCTGGCCAATTTCGAACAGACAACAACGGACCATATCTCTAATCATATCCGAGAGTGGAGACGCCGAAAGAGTCTAATCAAAGTACCAGTCCCACCAGCATTCCTGCTTGAGTGGTTCCTTAAGTGTCTGGTCCCACAATTATCCAAAGACGTCGCGACTTCTAGAGTTTTCTCCGAAGAAGATGCCATCATGAGGGCTCAACAGTTTGAGCTCATCTATTCTCAGCCTGGTTTATTATACAACATCCTGTCGGATGCACCACGATCGATACTGGATAAAACTAGACAGAGAGCTACACCACATGCCAATGGTATTGTTGGTTCAACACAAACCAAGCCCGCTGAGCAATTGACAAAGCAATTGCAACAGTTATCTATACAACACTCAGCGGCCAGCCAGACTACTGCTTTGGCCGCTCCTCCTACCCAAACGTTGGAAGTACACTCCATGCAGACGACTAACCCAAAGGCCACCCAACAGCCTGAAGGGAAGAAAAAACAATGAAACAAGGGTAAGGGGGAGAAAAAACCCACTGATAAAGATGGCGGGGACACTACGAAAAAATGGAAGGCGAGGTATCCGAGCAACTTGTGTGTGGAAGACCACCCGACCCATCTTTGTCCTCAACTTGCAGAGGCCCAAAAGTTTGTCACACAACAACAACAAGCCGTGTTGACTAATCCCTTTCAGCATGGGCAAAATTTAACTCAAGCCTCTACAAGTGCCAAAGGGGGAAGTCAAGAAACCTTCCCTCCTCCAAACAATCCCTAATCCGCGAATGTATATATGGTTAGGGGTGATGCTTTCATAATGACTAGAGCACACGACTATAGTAAACCAAGCATTTCTGAGAAGGGTAAAGAAGCTGAGCTCCCATCTCTTCCTCTATAGATCGAGAAGACGTTGGGAGAAACAATGACACACATTCTGAAGGGTGCATTTAAGAAAGCTTCTCACAACCCAAATGCAAGGGCCGCCCATAATTACTCTGTGGTGGAGGATTTATCACAAACCCCTTGTGCTATGTCTGCTTTGGAAGTCCTCCAAAGCTGCCCTGCTCAGAGGAAAGCCTTGTTAACTGCTTTAGGCTCTACTGAGACTTGTAACCCGGGTACCATCATGTTAGATACAACCGACTTAAAACCTCGTCTGCCTTACCACGTAGCATTTCAGATGGTAGTGGCTCATCCCACAAAAATTTTTACACGAAATATCTTCCGCACGGTGGTCAACGAGGGTGCCTCGACATGCGTTATGTCGTTAGCATGTTGGAAGGCCATTGGCCAACCCACTTTGTCTCCATCACCTACTCTCCTCACTGCGTTTGAAGATCATTCTTTCCGACCGCATGGAATTGTTCCTTCTTTCCCTGTGCAGTTAGGAAGGAAGACCGTGTGCATCGAAGTAGAGGTAGTCGATGCTCCCCTCGACTATAACCTCTTGTTAGGTTGGAGTTGGGCTTATGCTATGAAAGCTGTGGTTGCTACAGTTTTCTGAGTCTTGTTGTTTCCACACGAGGGTCGGATAGTGACCATTGATCAATTGTCTTTATCTAGACCTGACCCAGCTTTAAGGGTATCCACGATTCCCATGATTGATAATCCTCAACTGGGTGTTGTTAACATAGGAGTTGGTTTGTGCCCATCCTTGATGGGTACCTTTGATTACCCACATTCTCATGAAGATGTCAAGTTTATATCTACTCACCATAAGGTTGAGATTTTTCAAGTTTCGTCGTTCCGCACGACTTACTTTGAGGATCCTTGGATTCTTCCTTCCCCATTAGCCACGATGGATGAGACAGAGCACTCCGACATGTCCATGCCCTTGTCGGCCGCTGAAGTAGCGTACTCTTTAGTCTAGCAAGCTTCAGCTAACCCTGATCTAACTCCTGCACAAGAGTTGGATCCACTTCTAGAGCCTATCTGGGCTCAGGGTTCTCTCGCCAAAGTCGATTCGTTAGACTTAGTCTTGCCTTCTGACGAAGAAGTAATTGAAGCAATGACTAGTTCGGAAAAACCTTGGGAAGATCTTCATCACAGATCATATGTCCTCCCAAAGTTAAGCCGAATCAAAGCAGGAGAATTCACCGTGACTATGACTGGAGATAGGTCTTGTCATACTAATCCCTTAGCTACACACAAGATCTATGCTAAGGGGAATATGGAAACCATTACTGAAACGATACCTATCAATATCTCCATAACCCCTGGCGTCATAGACAATGTTTTCGTCGGAGCATACAGCTCCCCCGAGGAGATGCCAGGCATCGACCCACAAAGAGTCTATCATGAGCTAACTTTGTTGTTTTTCAAGCTCACTTTGAGATTCGAAAGAAACATCCGGTGAGACTGCATTTATGCTTTTTGATCTCGTTCGGATTAGATAAGAAAAGTAACCATTGTGGAGTCTTCTTTAAGCCCTTTTCAGACTCCTTAAAGATGAAAAGATTGCCGAGTGACCTTGTTTCTTCACACTCGTTAAATTGGTCCAGAAGAACGTTCCTTAAACGGGTATTCTTTTAAGCCCTTTTCAGACCCTTTAAACATGAAAAGATTACCGAGCGATCTTGTGGCCTTTCACGCTCGTTAAACTGAAATTTGAAGTCATGTCTGTCCGGCAGTAGTTTACCCCTTTTTCGGTCTGGACGTTCAGTTGTACGAACAAAGGTATACTCTATAGAACTTCCATTCTTTAGAAGAGTACTCTCAGGTATGATTTTATCCCTTTTTCGGGCCTGAGGGACTAAACTTACAAAAAATAAACCCCAACGGAGTCCATAGTTAAGCTCTTTTCAGACTCCCTAAAATTGAAAAGATTGTCGAGTGATCTTATTCTTTCACACTCGTTAAATTGGTCCAGAAGAATATTCCTGACAGAGTCCATAGTTAAGCTTTTTTCAGACTCCTTAAAAGTGAAAAAATAGCCAAGTGATCTTGTCCTTGTCACACTCATTAAAATGGTTTTGAATTGACGTCTAATCGGTGCTAGTTTATCCCTTTTTCAAACCGACTAGACTATTGTCGAAAAAGGTACCCCAGTGGAGTCTCCTTTTATGCTTTTTCAGACTCTCTAAATATGAAAAACCACTGAGCTTACCTTCTCTGGGCTCGTTAAACTTACATCGAAGGACATTAGCATTATGTGTTCTATCAACCGCATTTGCATACCTTATCCACTAAACTTGTGACAGTTTGCTTCTGCGTCTTAACACCTTTAGCCGTCAGAGGATTTTTCCCGAGTATCATTTTACCAGAACATCAGTATTGTCCTTGTGCCTCGAGCTTGTATGTTTGCAGTACTCATTCCTCCATTGTAATGTAATATTCCTTTATTATTTTTCAAGAATTATCAAAAAGAACAAAAAAATCAAATATACCCAAAAAAGAGGATGGGAAAGGTATTTTCTTTATTGGCAGCATAATGAGTCGCCCTTGGATAACGCACATCTGTCTGTTTGATTATCAGACTATGGGATGTAGTACGACCTTAGGAAGCTTTTCTCTCTATATAGAGTTGTGTCCTCCACCGTTTGGTTACTCTTCCAAACATATGGAGAGTTTGTGTTGCCTCCTTCTTCGTAGACTTATGATTAACATATATGCTTCCTGAGTCTTATCACTTGTCGTGCTATTGTCCAAGGGAATTTTGTCACTAAGCCTAAGTCGGCCCCTCTGAAATATGTCTCTTGTTCGCATACCCAGCCATCCTGAAAGTCCAATCAAGTCTTTGTTTGAAATCACTGAAGCCTTCAGTCCGATCATCAAGATTATCAAGTCCACAACCGACGAGCCATCAAAGACCTCTGGGTAGTGCATTTGTACACTCATATTACACTCCTACCCGAGTTTTAGAAGATTTTGAAGTTGTTTCTTGAGCTCTGAAGTACAACCATCAGGCCACATCAACTTCTGAAAGATGGGTACTCTATATGTATATCTTTCTGATTTCGAGATGTAGCTCCACTGTGTATTATTTGCGGCTACTCTTTGTAGTTATTTGACATGGATCTATAGTGTATTTGATTGGTATCCATGGTTCAATTTTATCCCGAGCATGGGTATGCTTGCCTCGGTGAGACATTTGTTATTTTGCAGACGACACCTCCTGGTTCCTGATCCTTGGACTCACTCATTCAGCACATCAGTAAAGATTGGTAAAAGTTTGGTAATGTATTTCGGCCATCAGATGCTCTTCTGACCTCACACATTAGGGGGCATCTGTTATAACCCTAAATTTCACCACACATGATTACCTGGCATCAGGCCAACTCATATCCCTTCATTGCCAAAACATCTGCTGAACAAACTCTTTGAAAATCCTCTTGTATCAAGGCCCACGCGCCCTAACCCATTACTACACGCATGTGAACGCTAGCTGGCTCACTACAGCCCACGTGTACCTAACAAAGCATGAAAAGAGGGAAGTTGCTGACAAAACAAAAAGCTATGGGTCAGTTAACTGAAACTCCCGGCCATGCATGGCCAAGGGTTCGTCCAAAACCCTAGCTCCTTCTAGCCTATAAAAGAAGGGGTAGGGGTACCATTTGGAAGAGGAAAAAATATAGCGAAGAAACTCTGCCCATTTACTGAATCCATTGTCCCAACCCTTTAGCCTTTCCTCAAGCCAAAGGAGAATTAATGAAAAGCAGTTGGAGGACAGAAGAGGAGGAGCCTAGGATCAGGTTCAAGGAGTGGTGGCTGGTCTCGACTTTGATTGTAAGTTGATTCATTTTCATTAATAAAAAGAATACTTTTCCCGTCCCAATGCATGAGTTATCTATGATTTGATGAATTTGCATTTGATTTCTAACCCTTGAGTAGAGAAGTAGCATGCATGTGTAGTTGGTATTTGTCTTGATTGCAGGTTATCCATGGAAGGAGCAACGCAAGAAAGTGGTCAAAGCGCAACGGAGGATCTACATTAAACGCCGGTAAAAAGGTTAGTGATTCTCTTCATGTAGTTACTGTGAAAGAGGGGTTTTAATCTTGGTTTGTAGTTTAAAAGTAATTTATTTTCGGTCAACATTTGCATGCAAGCCCGACCCTAGTTTGCTAGTTCGTAGGGTATTTTTCCCAACAACAATATTGATGATTCATAGTTGATGAGTAGTTGACAAATGATTGGAACATACTTGGTACATGGTTGGATGCACTTGTTTATGGTACAGATTGATTATAGGTTGGTTCATGGTTGATGCACTTGTTTATGGTACATGTTGATTACAAGTTGGTGCATGGTTGATGCACTTGTTTATGGTACAGGGTGATTACAGGTTGAGGTACAGGTTGATGCATGGTTGATGCATGGTTCAGATTTATTGGTACAGGTTTACAATGGTATATCTCATAGTGATAGTGTGACAGTGGTTCCATAATTCTACTTCTACTTTAGTGTGNATGGTTGATGCACTTGTTTATGGTACATGTTGATTACAAGTTGGTGCATGGTTGATGCACTTGTTTATGGTACAGGGTGATTACAGGTTGAGGTACAGGTTGATGCATGGTTCAGATTTATTGGTACAGGTTTACAATGGTATATCTCATAGTGATAGTGTGACAGTGGTTCCATCATTCTACTTCTACTTTAGTGTGGCAGGACGGGGCAAGGACAGGTGGTTGTAGCCACCTTCCGGTTGTAGCTAGAGAACATTGGGGGTTGTAGCCTCCTTCTGGTTGTAGTAAGAGAATTGGGGAGTTGGAGCTTCCCTCAGGTTGTAGCCTGAGAAACTAGGGGGTTTGAGCCTCCTTCCAGTTGTAGCTGAAAAACAAAGGAAGTTGGTGCTTCCAATGAATGTAATTCTTCAAGACATATAAGAAAAAAAATTCCATGGTTTTATCCCGATTTGGGTTTCCACATAAAACACTGGTGTACTATGTATGTTTGTGATCGTTTATTTTTTATTTCTCATTATTAGATAATAATTCTACAATGATATAACATTTGAAGAAAAAGGATTATAATTACGCTATTACTGATTCACCCCCCCTCTCAGTAATCCAACAATTGGAATCAGAGCAGGTTCCTTCAAAAATCAGTTTAACCAATGAAAGGTAGATCATGGAGAGTACCAACTCATATAAAAATGGAATACCATAGTTTGATGGACAGAAGTATGCTTTTTGGAGCATAAGGATGAATACATATATACAGGCACAGGGATTTCAATTTTGGCAATCAATTGTAGATGGATACACAACACCAGCAGTTCCACCAACAAATGAAAAAGCAGTGAAACTCGGTGAGAATAATTCCAAAGCCACAAATGCACTTTTGAATGGTCCCAGTGATACGGTATTCACCAAAGTTGCACATTGTAAATCTGCTAAAGAAATTTGGGACAAGCTTCGAAATATTTATGAAGGAGATTCAAAAGTCAAAGTAGCAAAGCTTCAAACTTACAGAGGTCAGTTCAAACAACTAAAAATGAAGGAAGATGAAGATATCACAGCCTACTTCTTACGAGTTGATGAAACAATGAATGCAATCATAGGATTGTGAGAAGAAATCGAAGAATCTGTAATTGTTCAAAAAGTACTAAGATATCTTCCTATGAGATTCAACCCTAAGATATCAACACTAGAAGAAAGATCGGATCTAAACTCAATGAGCATGGACGAGCTGCATGAAATATTCACAGCATATGAGATGAGAATTGAACAGGAAAATCCAGATGTAAAAGAAGCAGCCTTCAAAGCATCCAAAAGATCAAAGCAAAAGAAAAATGAACAAGAAGAATATAGCAACAACAATGATGTCTTGGAAGATGATGAAGAAGTGGCCAACTTCATCAAAAGACTGAACAAGGGAGCCAACGGTAGGTACATAGGTAAGCTTCCTTTAATTTCTTTTAATTATGATGGTATTGGTCATTTTGCCAACAAATGTCCTCATAAGAAAAAGAGAAATGATGAAGGTTGCTCAAAAGGCATACAAACATATAAAGGTAAAAGAACTACAAAGAAAGTTTTCAAGAAAAACTTTTGCACCAAAGAAGACATCTCATCATCAGATGAAGATGAAGTTAGTGACAGTGAAACAAAGAGAGTTCTATTCATGGTAGTAGAAGACTCTGATAAAGAATACTTTGAAGAAGAATATGAAGAAGCATATGAAGAAGAAATTGAAGAGGCAGAAGTTGACTTCTTAGAAGAATTAATGAGTGTCATAGAAGTTATCAGAAGAGAAAAGAAGAAAAACAAGAAACTACAAACATAACTAGATAAGAAAAAAGACACTCAAGAACTAGAACAAATGATCACAAAATTGAAGGTTCAAATAGAATAAGATAAAAGAATTGAAGAAGCACTCAAAGAACATCTAGAAGAAAAGGACAGGATCATTGGAAACTTGGAAGTAGATATTGTCACACTAAGAAAGGATATTCAAAAGAAAAATATGCAGAATAGCTCAAAAGTTCTGGATGACATTATCAGCAGTCAAAAATCTTATCTTGACAAGTCTAGATTTGGATATAATCAGACAAAAAAGGGATCAAGCTCCAAAAAAATAGAGCAAGAAACAAATCCAAAAAGTTATACAGAAACAATCAAAGGGGATAAAAAGATTGTTCGTGCTCTTTTCGTCAATGTGTGAGCAAAAAGTGAGCACTTACATGCCTAGTTGGGCTCTTCTAGTCATGACAGCTGCAATGCAAAAGGTTAGAAAGAAAACAATAAAGCTATTAACAAGAATTAAGCAAAAACTAAATAACAACATGAGCATAAAAACAAAAACTAAA
>JASDQU010515266.1:146802-160160 GCA_032191745.1 Picea mariana | reverse complement strand
CCAAGGCAAAGGACTCGCGACAGTTGAAAACGCGATCCCGCGATCCCCGATCGCATGAGTGGAAGAGTTATGTGGTAGTGTGGGACCACAAGACATAGTGGGAGACAGGTGGCGTCAATCCGGAGTTCGAGGTTCGGTGATTGAAAAGGGCAGTGAAACATAACATCGCCATTCCCGATTTCCCGATAGGGGGAATCCCCGATACACGAAAGGGTTGACTGTTGACTGTCGGGGTTCGGGGTTTGGAGCTGTTTGCGCACCGTGCTCGCGCGAACCGCGAATTTCCGAATCGCGATTTCCCGAATTCCGAAGGGGAGATCGCCGAAGGAGTTCACTGTGGGTAGCTCCCGAAGGGAGTTGGAAGAGTTTGTAACTCTTCGGGCCTGTGTGTGTTAAGAAGGTCCTGGTGAGCAGCTTGTTGCCGAGGGCAGTTCAGGCGTCATTCTCATCCACTCAATTTTAGCCAACATTTTCATATGCTCACTTGTAATGGTATCAAATAAGTAGAAGTTGGAGTTTGTACATAATATGATTCATTCTTTGATTTGAATTACTTAATGTGATTCATTACGACACTAAATATTGGATAAACTGATAAACACCACTTGACATTTGACACTTGATGGTGGCAACGACAAGACAATGGACCAGCTCAAATTCCAAAGACAAATTAACAAGGTAAAACAACATCATTACTACCAATTGACCAACATCTGACACCTCACAATAATACAATATCAGTGTCCCTAACTATTTTGGTGTCATTACCATAATGGGCAGTTATATAAGAAGACATGTTATTTTTAAATAACATGTCAACCTAATAGAATGTATACATGACCAATGAATGAATGATAATGAGTATATCTAAGAGATGAACAAGAGTGGTTAGTGTACACATTGACTTATGATTATTGTATTGAAATGTGTTTGGATTATTTGGGAGTTCTTCTCCTAATATTATGGAGTTTTTATTGTTTAACTCATGGTCAAAGTTCGATCAAGTTGTGCATTACCTACCACCTCACTACACGATTTCCCACATGAGTGGCAATCTCCACATGGTTGAGATGGACCTTGATGGTGAATTTCCACTTTACCAAGTTGGAAGCGCCCTCCAACATGTGATGATCTTGGAGACCAAACCTGGCCATTGTTGCAACCCCTAAATGCACACTTGAACAAATATACCAGAAACAGAAAAAATCAACAACAACATTCAAACAACATTCAAACTTGTTGGTGCCTCCTATAGATCTGTGCAGATTAGAAAGTCTCATGTCATGCCCTAGCTGTCATACGGATCCACACCATTCTTTAAACATAGTACTAAGTAAATGCATGCTACAACTGATAAAGAAAACTCTAGCTAACCGGAATGCTAAATCTTAACAACAGTTCTAAATCTAGGAAAAGGATGAGACTATTGCATACATGCATCCTCACTTTCTCACTGTCTATCACTGCAACACACTTCCCAAAGCAGACTAGTGTTGCACCATCACTATGCTCTCTCTCTCTGTTGCGCACAAGAAACTAACTTAGACAGATTTGTTGTGCCATCAAGGATCTACTATGTATGTTGGCTGCACCCAGCAGTAGGAGAATGTTAACCTAGTATCCAAGTAAACTCTATCAATTCAGGTTCAACTTTTTTCGTCTCCCTCTTGGACCTTTATTTTTACTTTTTTGAGCAGCAGAAGGGATTTTAATCCCACTACACATTCCTCCTCTAGGATTACGCTTTTGTAGATCTTACTACTAAATTCTACTTTTATTGTTTATTTATTATTCTTAGCATTTTTGGTTGCGCATAGAGGTTTTGTCCACCTACATAGATAGAGTATTTATGGGTGTTATGGGTGACATACTATCAATAGATTCCAGACTTTTATAGAACCGTGTACTTTTCTGTAACTTGTTGGGACTCCATAGCCTTTTGGTAATTATACCAAGTAGGATGAATGATTATGTGAGTTTTTTTTCTCCAAGGAAAAACATATTCAGATGGAGGGTGGATGAACCCCCAACCACAATAGCAGTTGGTAACCCAATGGAACCTATTCTGAATTGAACCTCAGTGAGACTAGAAAGGGAGACCTCATAGTGAACTCCCCCTTGAAACAGTTTGTTTTAGCTGGTTGAGCTAACCCACTAGGCTAACGGTTATATGAGTTTTATGACTATGACTCAAATGTTATAAATAAAATTGTGGTCTTATCTTTAGTTGCAGATGGTTTATAGTTGAAAAATATCCCACGCTCTTTTGTCCAGGACAAAATGATGGGTTGGTAGCCTTAGTGCCCAAATGTGGAGATAATGGTGAGTTATCATGGTCAGTGCATTGGGGAAAGCAGTCCAATACTCTTTAGCACAAGAAGCACATGCCCATATTGAATTGAAATTCCCTACAATAGAACAAACATGATCAGTGAACATCATCCTTCAACATTCAAAATACATCAAACACTACATCATAAAGTGTTGTCATCAGTATTAATTTATGTTGCATTAATAACACTTGAGTTAGGATTGTCCAAGACACGGTCCTTTTCCAAGTATTTACTATTGAAATATGTGATCCATAAATGGTAGGCCTATGGCCCATCTATCTTATCAATATGGATACTCTATGGAAATAAACAATGCTTCTCTGCAACCTCTATTTAGATTTGGGGTTTGAATTTGGTTCACTTGCTATTTCCTGGAATGAAGGCTATGTTTCCTGCTTTGGTTGAAGACTTCACTGGTCTGTTTGCACTGCTAACTGAAGGTGCCCACATAGGATTTTCATTATGAGAACAAAGTCCAAACTCCATTTACTTCAACTAATACGTTTACATATGTTCTACCAATCTACAAGAACTTCTCATTTCTGCCTGGATTCATAATTATAGGAGATATGAAACAACTATTTAATAGAACACACGATGGATGTAAGTGCCATTTTAGAACACACACACCCAGAGGGGTTGCCGTAGGTTTCTCACCACCTTTTGGACCAAGGGAAGTTCCCCACATTTTGTACAGAGGTGAATGGTTGAGGTTAAATATGAAGGTTTACATCTCAATAACTACCAGTGAATTAACATATAGCGAATGGTATAATGGGAACCAACCAATAATGTAGGCAATGAGGACAATTGCTATGATTAGAAGCCAACCATACTCTTAAATTGATTTAGTGTTGGAATTCAACAGTGAAACAAACTCTAACACTGTTTGTTGCTTTCACACATATGAGCATACATATTTGCTTATTCAATGGAGGGGGTTAAACTCACCAGTTGTTCGATAAATGACAATTTTAAGTGCCCAATTGATTCAATGCTTGGGGATTTAGGAAATGACATCCAACGCATACACTGAAGACATTGGATGTATTATATGAATCAATAGACCAAACAATTCGTCCTTTTAGTGATAATGTCAATCGATGTTGTAACTATGGAATGTAATCCACGATTCCACAGATCAACAATTATGGTGCCAGTTCAATAACAAGTGAACAAAACAGAGTGTGGATCACTATGGTTGGTACATAGCAACCAAATTATCAATTTCCTTAATGCTGGGAGTGAAAACGAACTGAAGAGAGTTCTAATATAAGAACAAGATATCAAGCTCAAGAAGACCTTCACTGATTGAAAATTTGATCTATCTACAAGAAAACAATGTCTCCCAATGTGCATCATCCAATCTAAGATATTCAAGGAAGAAAATTTAAGCTGAAGGGCATAAAAGAAATGGATTTTTACTCTGAAAAGAAAACAGAGTATATATTTCATAGCTCCACTAAGGAAAGAGTTACAAATATCTCAACTATTGAATTGTTGACATTGACAAATTACATGATGTACCTTTGTTTCAGACAGATGAAATTGATACTTGAGAAAGTCTATGCCAAATCTCATCTCTTTTCCAAAAGCAAAATCCATTGAGGGAAATAGTAGTAAAGTTGTTGAAGATGAGATCAATGTTAAGTTACAAGGGAGGAATCTTTTGGTGTGATGCATATTGTGGCTGCTTGTCTTGAGCTAAATAAGTCTTCTAGAGGCATCATTGTCTTATTTTAGTAGTAACATGGAAGAAGATGGTGTTAAAAGGTGTTCTCCAGAGATGGTTAACAAATGCATCGACTCTTTAAGTCATATGGACCAAGCTAGGGAGATATCAGAAGCTCATGTACAGAACTTCCATCATCGATTGATTCAATGAGAATGTGGCCTTGTGATCAATCCACAAACATAAAAACAACCATGTCAAGGGGGAAAGCAACAACAATCTGTTTTACAATTGGGAAAGATGGACCCCTGAGTTTATCTTGGCATGATATACAATGTGAAAATATTTAGAATCTATAGTATCTGTTATCTGCACGGGAAGTATCGTGGACACCATGAGATTATTAATTTAAGCAATGTAAAATATTTCTTATTTAGAATTTTTAGATAATCATTGTTTTTCCTTACAAACTTTAGGATTGTCACACCATTTGAATGATATCCCAATGGACAATGCCTTTACAAATTCAATCAAATTTACAAAATTCAATGTGATTCTTTTCTAAAACAGGTACGAACAATTGTTTCTTGAACTTGATCGTCTTTTTTGAAGTTGAATGTCCTTTTCCTTTAATTCTTGATTTGTCTATATTTTTAACTTTTAGTCTTCAAGCTTTTGTGGCCATATTTAAATTTCTTGGAAAACATGTTGAATACTTTTGGAAGGCTGCAGTTTCATAAGGCCATTTCTCTCAATGTTTTCAACGATCTTATTGGACCAGACAATTGTTCATCCAATTTTTGTATGTAAACTTGAGGGTTAGGGTTGGTTGTTGCCTTGAGTTAGGAAACTATTACTCACATCTAATATATCTAGGAAATACTCTATATTCTTGGATCCATTATTAGAGCACAACCATGTTTCACCAGTTTTCTTTGAAGTTGCACATTTATATTAGTAGAAAAACAAATTTACAAATACATAAAAGCATCTTCCCATACCAAATAAACTAGCTCAAAAAACATCATTCTCCTAAGCATTGGAAAAATGTAAATTAATCCCAACATCAACACCATTATCCTCAACAATGAAAATGAAAAAGAAAATCCCCACTCCCCAAGTCTATTGTTGTTATATTAATCAATTAGGAATAGAATGGAACAAATTAAACTCCCAGGAAAATATGCTAGACTTGGGATCATCTTATAGTCAGCTAATGCAGCCATTATACAAAAAGTCATCAAATATTGGCTAGAAATGTAGTAATAAATTTAGGGAAACAATTGATAACTTGGAGCAGAATACATTTTTTTCATTGGAAAATTTTTAATTTTATTCATATTAAGATAGAATTACATTTATGCATTTAAGCATTTCTGTCATGTTCAACAAAGAGAGGGAAATAACTACTTCCCATTTGGAATTTTCTTGATAGTATAGAATATTACAAATATTGGCTTCCACAAGGGAGCAAAAAACTAGTCTCTGAACAACACTCAGAGTTCTAAACTTAGATTTATCAAAAAGGTTTTAACAATTTTTCATATAGATAATCAAAATAAACTAGTAACCCTCCTAAATCCCCATTACATCAACATTAATATATACTCCTCCATCCAGAATAAGCTCAAAACAAAGTGGGATGAAAATATGCAGAGTGTTGGCTATCCTTAAGCTCTTGAATATGCCACTATCCAAAGACCAGCGTTTGAAAGTCCATCTGATTTTCCATTTATTTCCCTATACATGTGATGAAAAGAGGTTGAGTTAAAACACTTTAATTTCATCAAATATTGGCCTAGAAATGTAGTAATAAATAACAAGTAATACAAATTATGTGAAAAAAGCTCAGTGAACAAAATCATACCTTCTCTTGCCAAAATAAATTGAGGTAGAAAATTTCAAAATTATCTCTAAAATATAGAGATCACAACTAAGATCAGAAGAGTTTCCTAACATATGGTTGGAGAGGATTCACTTTGTGTCATGTTCCTCTAATTTCTAATGTATGGGGATGAACACAACTTTTGCACATGATGCTCTTCTTTCATCTTTTACCAATATGTCTGAAAGAAATCATTAATATGTAAGTAATAAACTATGTTTATAAAATGAAGAAACATACATAAACTATCAAATTCTCACCCTTTTTCCATTGTGAATAAAATAGAAGGCTTCCTCAAGGCTCAATTCTTCTTCGAATTCAAGGTGTCTTCTAACTTTAAACAAATTCCAGTTTTCTTCCATGTACAATGTTTTGAAATGTGCACCATCCTTCAAAACATCAATGGATATTAGAGGAGAATGAGTGTCATCATCATTGTCTTGCTCTATTGGCATCCAAATCCAATCCATGTTCTCCATTATATGCCTAAAACGCCGAAACTTAAAAGAAACATATAGAGTTTGTCTCGGTATTGAATATCTATAGGTTAAAGGGAATGAAAAAATAGTTAGAAAGTGATGTCAAACATTGTGAAAGTCGAAGAAAAGGAAAAACCAAAATTGTAAAACATTACCTAAAATGAAGTGTCTCTACACTCAACACACATTTTAATTGCTCTCCATTCACACCATGTAATCTTGTATTCCATCCAGAGTAAAATAAGTTGGATAATAACATGTCAGAGGGGTTTGTGCAAGAATATGTCTTATTAATCATTCGAATAGAGTCCTCTTCCTTGAACACTTCAACAAAAACAAAAAATGGTAAGTGCATACCAAAATGATCACATGCACCACCCTTCTCCTGCATACCAGATTGAATTTCAAGAACTAATTTTGAATGTATGCAATCAATTAATGTTGGATTAGAATTTGGTAAGTCAATTTCACGAAGTGTAGGGTGTAGGTAACTTGGCTTCTTCAATTCGTCCAACCCTTTTACTACATGGAAGAAAGTACTCATACTTATAAAACCAAACCCCTTCTTCCCTCAATGACACGGAATTCTTTCCCTCATAGAGTATCTCTACTATTTGCGAATGGAAAACACGTAAAATACTGGTAATACTCTCCATAGGCTGCCATTCTTCAAAATCAGAAGTGCACAAAGCTACACATAAAAAATATAAACCACATTAAGTATCCATCTAAGCTAGGGAATTCATATTTTAATACTCAAATCCCAAATTAAAAAAAAAAAAGAAAAAAAACTTCAATGCTTACAAAATGACGAGCCCTTACAATTTAGTCCAATTTGAGGAAAATTTTCTTGTTTGGCAACAGACTCTTTGAGTATGTCCTTGCGATCATACACATGAGTTATAAGCACCTTCTCCACCTTTTCACCTTGTTGGCTCCGCTTAAATGCCCTTACTACACCCTTCCAATGACATTTTAAATCGTCTAGTCTTCTTTTTTTGGCCCAAATTCGATTCCCTGATGGTTGCAATGTAACCCAAGATCCTATGGACACCCGTAACGTGATCCACTTACCCATTTCATCCTTTGCATTCTCAAATATAATAGTTTCCATCTTTCCTGAAGATCTACGAGTGCCCATTTCACTGCAAGAAAAAAACCAAGGATCCATAGGAAAAAGTTAACAAGAAATTCAATTCAACAACATTTCAAATTAACTAAAATGGAATTCCTATATTTCCTTTTATGGGATTGTTGTATGGGAATCAAATAAAATCACCAGCAACTGAATTAAACAAGAGTATAGCAATGCTACACTGAACAACAATGTAAACAACATAATTGAACAAGAAGGATAGTTTGTTACTATGTAGTATCATGATATTCATTCTTGCTACATTTCTTTCAACATTGAAATCAACTCTTGAAAAAATGTTTTATTCTTATGAAGCCACCTTCAACATAAAACTTTTAAGCACCAAATTCTCAAGACTCCTTTCCCCTTACATCCATTAATGTATAAATATGCTCGAGCATCAAAGGTTGTTCCACATTGAGAACCATCATAGAAGGAAAATGAAATCTCCTTATAAATGAAGTAGCGCCCTATACCTCCTGAACAAGTGGAAGTAATGAGTGTGAGAGATTCATCATTTTCTTTGCAGTGAACACAACAACAAGGATCGTGAATCCCCCTATCTTTTAGGTTTGTTTCTTAGGGATTTTATAAAGGTTAGGCTGAAATACCTAAGCCAAAAATAGGAGCTACAAGACCTTTGTAATCAACAAACACTGCCCAAAAAATCCTAACATCCTTATAATGGGAAAGAACTACAAGGAACAATAATTTCATAAATTGATTAGAAAGGGAGTAGTGATAGGGCTTGAATCGGAAAAAAATAGGTAGGATACGTATTGAATAGGGATTTAAAAAGGTAGGATAGGGCTTGAAACTGGCTGGAAATGAGTTATAAAACCACAGTTTATAATATTTAGAGATGACTCAGGTGTTTTTTTACATCAACGGGATCAACAAAGCCTTGGGATTCTCCTAAAAGTCATTTTTTTCATACTTCTATTTGGCAGCAATGATGAGTTTGTGATAGTAGGCACATCCCTTAGCCAAATCTAGTTATTTATCTTAGCAACAAGAGAAATGATAGCAGTCAATGTTGAGGGGGAAAAAAGCCTTAAAGGAGTTTTGTTGTGCCAAGCCTAGTTATTTATCTTAGCAACAAGAGAAATGATAGTAGTCAATGTTGAGGGGGGGAAAAGCTTTAAAGGAGTTTTGTTGTGCCAAGCCTAATGGGATTATTCTGTAGGACCAACTTGGAAGCCAAATGGAGTGAATGTTACATAATTATTACTGATTTTAGGAATATAGTTAATTATTAAACAAATAAAACTTCAAATAAGTCATAAAATATTGAAATGATAAGATCTAATTCGGACTATTGAGTGTTTTTTTAGATCTTCTGTCTGGGAAGGTGGATTTGAATATGCCATTGGTAACATAAAATCTGGAAATATTCGATCTAATTAGATAAGGTTGAATGTGTGACTGGAAATCTGGGAATTATTGAAACTGCTTTCTGAAATCTAGGAATTATTGAAACTGTTTCCCTGAAATTTGTTGAGTGCTTTCAAATATGGATTTGATCCACTGTTGACTGTTGATTTTGAGGTCTTGAACACTCAAATTTCCATGTGCTTTTCCACCTGTGTTTACTATGTGTGATATTCCACCTTCCAAGTGTGTATAGACCTCATCTTTGTCATGAAAGATAACTTTCTCCCCAACCACCAGAAGGAAGTTGCTTTGAAATAGGGAACTCGCAAGCCTTATGAATGTTTGAACAATAGCAACATGTATAAAGCTCCTACTCTTTGGAATTTCCTTTCACTAATGACAGTGATATCATCCAACTTCCCACCAATGCATATATTTTAACCAACTACTCGAGCTGCATATGAAAAGAGGATTCTCCCTAATGTTGACTTGCCTCTCTCCTATTCCTTTTTTGCTAGTAAAGTCACCATTTCCTCGGGTCTCAAACACCACTTTCATAATCAAAGAAATTTGGAAATATTCAAGAACACTAGAATGAAATTAGTTAAAAATGAGATAAAGAGGATGTGGTATAGTTTGGACTATATTTCTACACAGCTATTAATGCTTTATCTAAAGATCTCTAGCATGTTGGGGATTCAAATATGAAATATATTTGAAGCTAGCCCCATTGCCAAGGAGGAAAAGGATTTTAAAATATCTACAGAGAAACATATCAATAAATATGTGGAGCTAGAGAAGAGACAAATGTGGTAGGCTAGAACATCGATTTGTGAGCAACTGTAAAATGATGAAGTTGATGGGTAAGGATGCAATATAAAGGGAAGAAGTGTGGTTAACTTATTGAGGCACGCATTGGATGACTATGTCTTTAAAGTATTGTATAAGGGACTAAATTTGTAGCACCAAAACATATTCCATACGAGAATCTTATATGCTACATAGAGGACTTAATTAGAACTCTCTCGTTCAATAGTGCTTGGGAAATAGGACAAGAGTGTGTTGTTTTTAGGAATGCCAAATCTATAAGAAATAAGATTAGTCATGAAGAAATAGAAGAATTAAAAAATATCAAATGCAATAGGGATATTAAAATCCTAAAAGTGGATAAGGGAAATGCAACAATCATTTTAAATACAAGGGACTACCACAGAAAAATGATAGTACATCTTACAACTAGTGGTAGATACAAAAGATTGAAAATGATACTGACAAAAGAATTTTGAAGGAATTCAAGAATGCAATTAATGCCTCGTCTCTTGATGATTACTAGATAAATAAGCTAACACTTAGTGTAGTCACCATGCCTTACACTTATGGTCTTCCTAAGATTCATAAAGAAGGAGCCCCAATCAGACCTACCATGAACACCATAAGCTCACCCACCTACAATGTTGCAAAATACGTTGAAAAAAAATCTCACTCCTCTAGTTGGACATACTTCTTCATTTATTAAGGACTCAACATATTTTGATGATAACATCAAATATCTGAAGATGGAAGAGCATGATAACAAGGTGAGTTTTGATGTAGTTTCTTTGATCACAAAGGTCTTGTAGATGAAGCTATTGAAGTTTCTAAAAAATGTTATYGATATTGAGATGRYAGRCCTTGTAMAWATATGTATAAAATCRRCATACTTCARTKTCTATGGTGRTATYTATGAACAATTYRAAKGTGTGGCCATRGGATCACCTTTATCCCCTATTGTTGTCAACATATACATGGATAATTTTGAAATAATTTCTATCAATACTCCTCCCCTGAAAACAAAAGTTTGGAAGAGATATGTTGATGACACCAACACAATTTGGCCACATGGAAGAGATAAGTAGTATGAATTCTTGAACCATCCCAACAACCAATCTAAATACATCAATTTTAATATGGAAACAACAAAAAATGGTTGAATACCTTTTTCTGGATGTCTTGGCTTCTAAGAAATATGATATCTTTATGTTCCATCAATTGTATCGAAATAAGACACATACTAATAGATATCTCAATGATAAATCTCACTATCATCCTACACAGAAGATTGGCATCATCATTACTATTGCAACTCGAGTTTTTAATGTTTCCAATGAAGAACACTTGGACTAAGTAATAAAACATATCCTTGATGTGTTCAAGAAAAATGGCTACCATGAGATCCAAATAAAGAAAGGCATCCACAAAGCACAACAAAGGAAGAGACGAACACATGATAATCAAACATAATGCTAGGATTTTCGGGGGACAAACAATTCGGCCAAATCGACCAAATTGGACAAACAAATTTCGGGGAACACATCGAATTTGACAAATAATTCAGTCGAATTGATCAAATTGGTGAATTTTCAAATTTAATTCATCGATTCGGCCGAATTTGGTAACTATGGCCGAATTTGGTCACATAATTCAATTACTCGCAATTTGTTTGTTATTACAGCAACAATTTGTAATAGAAATACACTCCAGTCCTCCAGAATGCCCTCGTTGTCCTTCTGTCAGCTCCCCTTTGTCCTTGGTCTGCAATATGCTGATAGATCTAGGGTTCGACCCTTCTCCAGGAAGCAATTGCAAGGTTCGATCCTCCTCACAAGGGTTGATAGGGTTGGAATGACACCTCAGAACCTCCTTTCAAAGATGGAACAACCCACCAAACCCTCAAGCGCCATCTACAAGGACTGTAGTAACCCTCGGCCTATATGGTAGTGACAATGAATCTTCCTTAGCTCAGCAACAGAGTGTGGATTTCTAGCTGGTAAATTATGCTCCTTCAGTGCACATTTATGCAACCTCTAAACCTTTGAACAAGCGCATATAGGGATTTTACTTCCGTCCCAGCTGACCTCAATGCATTAAAATGCGCCAAAGAATGTTTTTAATGTGAAGCCTGTAAATGCATTAATATTTATTCAAAACACCATTTCCTTCATTTATTATAATTATTGCATAATGGGATAACACATTAATTTGATGCTCCATAACCATGGAAATTTTGAATTTTGGGCAACGGGGGCAGAGATTACGTGTAGAGTATACACAATATATTATTAAAAAATTGTGATTGTCTCCATATTATATAATAAAAAATTGTTTAAAACATGCACCTCTTTTAAATTTTAGAAAATTTTGATTGGCTAATACATGATGACATGGAATTTGTATTAGGGTTGGTAGGACCATTTTTCAACCAAATTTCCCCTAATGATTTCTTTTCTTGCTTTTTGTTTTACTTCCAGTTGGTTTATACTTACTCTTGCTTGCATTGTTTTAGCATAATTTTTTTTTTCATTATAGTTACTGTTTTGGTTTGGTCATTTTCTGTTTTATCTTTGATTGCATAATCTTTTCATAGAGATGAAATAAACTGGGTCAATTTTTCTATAGTCGAGTCATTTTCTGTTAATATTGTTGACCAATAATAAGTGATAATACACAACTGATATGTTATGCTCCACTTTTCTTTGAAGCGTTGGTGAAATGTGCCTTTAGTTTCATTACTGTTGTAGATTAGATGGTTTTTTATTTTTCCCTCTTTCTACTTTCCCTTTCTTCCCTCCATTCTTAATTATAAGAGCATATCATAAATACATGACAAGAAAGAAATAGTGATCAGTATTCAGTCATGAGACATGATTCCTACATTTATTGTGCAAACAAGACCAAACCCCCTCATACATCTCACTTTCCATGAGTTGTTCTACAAAATCCCAATCCATGAATCCTTTAAAATCCATCTTTTCCCCCCCTGTTGCACGATTTTTTCTTGGATTATTATGGTTATATACCTCGGATAATTTCATCTAATCCAAATATTTTGAGTTCTAAAATATGCTATAAGTAGATTTCCCTATGGAGTCGCCAGTTTGTTGATGCTTAAAAGCGTAACATGAAGTCCTGCATGCAAAGAAGTTGCAATGCATTATTATCTATATTACATAATCGTAACTAGTGGGTGGGACCCCTTAAAAACTAGAAAAGAAAACGATTCCCTCTATTCAAGTATGCAAGTTCTTGCTAAGATTTCTGTTCTGAATGAATTTTGGAAAAATGTCCTATTCGTAATTGCCCGACGAAAAAGAATAACTGGTATGCAAAGAGGTTTTATGTGCTTTTAATGCTATACCATGATGGTTGTTGTGCCTACATTATGAGTTAAATTTTTTTTATTTGACACTTGGTGATAATATGTTTATATTTAAACTTTGACTTAGTTCAAACTCTCATGCAAACAACATAAATTTCATATGACATACAACATTGGCGACGCTTACTACTCCTATACGATGGCATTATTTGAAATGAGCTTAATGACATGGTACTTTCATTGATATGATATAATATGGCATTGGTTTGTGGCATTCATTGATATACATTGGGTTGAGGATTATATTGTTGAACATTGATGGCGTTGAGGACTATAGTGTTGGAA
>JASDQU010515266.1:115197-133444 GCA_032191745.1 Picea mariana | reverse complement strand
GGGATCACCTTTATCCCCTATTGTTGTCAACATATACATGGATAATTTTGAAATAATTTCTATCAATACTCCTCCCCTGAAAACAAAAGTTTGGAAGAGATATGTTGATGACACCAACACAATTTGGCCACATGGAAGAGATAAGTAGTATGAATTCTTGAACCATCCCAACAACTAATCTAAATACATCAATTTTAATATGGAAACAACAAAAAATGGTTGACTACCTTTTTCTGGATGTCTTGGCTTCTAAGAAATATGATATCTCTATGTCCCATCAATTGTATCGAAAGAAGACACATACTAATAGATATCTCAATGATAACTCTCACTATCATCCTACACAGAAGATTGGCATCATCATTACTATTGCAACTCGATTTTTTAATGTTTCCAATGAAGAACACTTGGACTAAGTAATAAAACATATCCTTGATGTGTTCAAGAAAGATGGCTACCATGAGATCCAAATAAAGAAAGGCATACACAAAGCACAACAAAGGAAGAGACGAACACATGATAATCAAACACAATGCTAGGATTTTTGGGGGACAAACAATTCGGCCGAATCGACCAAATTGGACAAACAAATTTTGGGGAACACATCGAATTTGATAAACAATTCAGCTGAATCAACCAAATTGGTGAATTTTCAAATTTAATTCATCGATTCGGTCGAATTTGGTAACTATGGCCGAATTTGGTCACATAATTCAATTACCCGCAATTTGTTTGTTATTACAGCAACAATTTGTAATAGAAATACACTCCAGTCCTCCAGAATGCCCTCGTTGTCCTTCTGTCAGCTCCCCTTTGTCCTTGGTCTGCAATATGCTGACAGATCTAGGGTTCGACCCTTCTCCAGGAAGCAATTGCAAGGTTCGACCCTCCTCACAAGGGTTGATAGGGCTGGAATGACACCTTAGAACCTCCTTTCAAAGATGGAACAACCCACCAAACCCTCAAGCGCCATCTACAAGGACTGTAGTAACCCTCATCTTGTATGGTAGTGACAGTGAATCTTCCTCAGCTCAGCAACAGAGTGTGGATTTCTAGCTGGTAAATTATGCTCCTTCAGTGCACATTTATGCAACCTCTAAACCTTTGAACAAGCGCATATAGGGATTTTACTTCCGTCCCAGTTGACCTCAATGTATTAAAACACGCCAAAGAATGTTTTTAATGTGAAGCCTGTAAATGCATTAATATTTATTCAAAACACCATTTCCTTCATTTATTATAATTGTTGAATAATGGGATAGCACATTAATTTGATGCTCCATAACCATGGAAATTTTGAATTTTGGGCAACGGGGGCAGAGATTACGTGGAGTATACACAATATATTATTAAAAAATTGTGATTATCTCCATATTATATAATAAAAAATTGTTTAAGACATGCACCTCTTTTAAATTTTAGAAAATTTTGATTGGCTAATACATGATGACATGGAATTTGTATTAGGGTTGGTAGGACCATTTTGCAACCAAATTTCCCCGAATGATTTCTTTTCTTGCTTTTTGTTTTACTTCCAGTTGGTTTATACTTACTCTTGCTTGCATTGTTTTAGCATAATTTTTTTTTTCATTATAGTTACTATTTTGGTTTGGTCATTTTCTGTTTTATCTTTGATTGCATAATCTTTTCATAGAGATGAAATAAACTGGATCAATTTTTCTATAGTCGAGTCATTTTCTGTTAATATTGTTGATCAATAATAAGTGATAATACACAACTGATATGTTATGCTCCACTTTTCTTTGAAGCGCTAGTGGAATGTGCCTTTAGTTTCATTACTGTTGTAGATTAGATGGTTTTTTTATTTTTCCCTCTTTCTACTTTCCCTTTCTTCCCTCCATTCTTAATTATAAGAGCATATCATAAATACATGACAAGAAAGAAAGAGTGATCAGTATTCAGTCATGAGACATGATTCCTACATTTATTGTGCAAACAAGACCAAACCCCCTCATACATCTCACTTTCCATGAGTTGTTCTACAAAATCCCAATCCATGAATCCTTTAAAATCCATCTTTTCCCCCCCTGTTGCATAATTTTTTCTTGGATTATTATGGTTATATACCTCGGATAATTTCATCTAATCCAAATATTTTGAGTTCTAAAATATGCTATAAGTAGATTTCCGTATGGAGTCGCCAGTTTGTTGATGCTTAAAAGCGTAACATGAAGTCTTGCATGCAAAGAAGTTGCAATGCATTATTATCTATATTACATAATCGTAACTAGTGGGTGGGACCCCTTCAAAACTAGAAAAGAAAATGATTCCCTCTATTCAAGTATGCAAGTTGTTGCTAAGATTTCTGTTCTGAATGAATTTTGGAAAAATGTCCTATTCGTAATTGCCTGACAAAAAAGAATAACCGGTATGCAAAGAGCTTTTATGTGGTTTTAATGCTATACCATGATGGTTGTTGTGCCTACATTATGAGTTAAAAAGTTTTTATTTGACACTTGGTGATAATGTGTTTATATTTAAACTTTGACTTAGTTCAAACTCTCATGCAAACAACATAAATTTTATATGACATACAACATTGGCGATGCTTACTACTCCTATACGATGGCATTATTGGAAATGAGCTTAATGACATGGTACTTTCATTGATATGATATAATATGGCATTGGTTTGTGGCATTCATTGATATACATTGGGTTGAGGATTATATTGTTGAACATTGATGGCGTTGAGGACTATAGTGTTGGAACGCGATGACTTAGAAGTAAGTGTTAATGGATATGACATAGGATGAGTTTGGATTAATGTTTGATGTGTTGATATGTTATCCATCGTGGACAAAGTTGTTGGCAACATAGAATGTGTGGAGGTGCTGGATGAAAGATATGAGGTGCAGTAAATGCACATCATCCTTCCTCCTTTTCTAACTTTGCCACCTTGTGATATGTCATTCTTTAGATTCTTAGCACTTGTTAACTGATTGTTGTGGATTTATCAGTTGTTTTTCAAATATTTGTATTGCTCCCGATGGTTGTTAAACAATTTTCTATAGGTATGGGTTCTATTGGCTTCTCCATGCATCAAATTCCTAGCTCTGCCCGAGTTTAAATTGTTTTATTGGCTCTGGAAGTCTGCATGTTGTGTGTATTTGCTTTTCGGTTCAAGTAGTGACTGTGGGAAGATTGCGGGTTTACATATTTCATTTTGTGTGAGCTTGGCATCGATTTATTGGGTTTTTTATATACATATGATGGACATGTTGTTGTTGTGGAAATAATCGGTCATGATGTTTATTGGTTTCAAACTCCTCATGGGTTTGGTATGGGTATGTGATAAAATACAAGGGTTTTGTTGTTTATGGCATACCCATGTTTCTTATGTTGAAGCTCAATTTTAACCCCTGGAATGTGCATTAATATGTGGCATCTTAGCCAGGGATAGCAAAAGTATGGAAGTTGATGCTCTGTGCAAATTTATGTTGTTTTTGATTCATGTAACAATGACTTATTAAGAAACCTAGCATGAAGAATATCCAACACCCTTTACTGATTTGCTTCCTAACAAAGAGGAAGGGTTCCAAGTTTGGCTTTGATGAGATTTACGCTTTAGGGTTCTTGGCATTGTTGACATTTTGAAACCCAACATGCAATATTATGGAGCATTTTGGGAAATCTATGGTGACTTTAATTCACATTTTTATTCAATTCAAGTCATTTGCACATAGCTTGTTTGGTCTTACATCCAAATCTGACTACCCTATCCTCACTATCATTACCCTACCTTCACTACACATAAGTTCGAGCATTGGCAAAATTAGTAATGGGTTTCGAACAAGGGTTTGGTTTCTTGTCATTTCAATCTATTGTTAGTATGGATATTATGGAAAAATATTTGCATGTTATCTCAAACCAACTATTGTGGATTGTTATTTTTATAAAGCTTGTCCAGGGGTTCTCACTATGGTATCTTGGAAATTGCTTGGCTTGCAACCCTTCCTGGTTTTGAAGAAAATTTAAATATTGTTGCTATATCACCACAATTGTTATATATGTCTTGCTGATTAATATATGTTTTGCAGCCTCACCCCATACCTGAAAGATCTCCTTTCCAACCTCGCCGAAGTCTGTCTAATGTTCATGTTCCTGCCCATGTGTCTCTACAACTAGAAGTTCCCATCAATGATGGATGGTAAGAAGTAGTCCAACAACCTGTAACTCATCATCATGGTTGGCCTGCTGTCTCATTACCATCACCTTCTCCATCACCATTAAACCAACATGCTCAAATTGATCATATCATTTCACCTGTCCAATCATCTCATGCTAGAAAAAGATTAAAAACTCCCATCCTTGAGCCTAATACAGATAAAGGTAAGAAAGTGTTTTCTCCCTCCAAGTCTTTAAGGATTCTTCAGAATCAGTCACTTCACAAGCTCATCATAATGACACGCAGTTTAATAAACCCTTATTATTTAATTATTCCATTATTATTATTACTTGTCCCTAAATAATGTTAAGTTAATTGAAGACTTAACTAAAAGGTAGTTGAAACTACCACAACCTCTTTTGAGGGAGATAAAATCTCATCGCAAAGGAAGGGACAAAGGGGGGGGAGAGAACAAAGAGAGAACTTCTGATATAAGGTTTGCTCTTGTACTCGTGAGATTAATCTTTTCATTCACTTTGAGTTTCTTTGAAATCTAAAACCTCTTGTTGAAAACAAGGTCTTATTGTAGGCAACAGGATTCAAAAATTGAGTCATATTTTTCAGTAGCTTGTTTTTAAAAAAGTCAAGTTATGATGCTTCTATGGCAAGTTGATCTAGATTTTTAGTCTCAATCCTTTCATGTTGTAAGAGTATTTTTGTATGGTGCCCATCAGAGGCTTCTAAATCTGATCTTGGTCCATACCCTCACAGGGGTTTGTAAAGAGGATTGTTTTTTGTAACTCAGAATGAAATTAATAAAAAGTCAGATTACAAATTTTGTCTCACTTGTATATATTTTTCTATATTTTCAGATTCTCATTTTATTTGTTTCTTTATCCTAAACACATTTTATGCATATTTTTCACTTTCTTCTTTGCACAATTATACATAATTAAGAAAAACCAACCTTGGTTCCTTGCATTTATTACTCATGAATCAACCAATCTTTTTGGTTTAAAGGCTATAAACCCTGGGTGACATTCCCATCTATCTTATTCTATCCAAGTAAGATTCGAATATGATTGAGTAAGGTAATCCATACCTTTTCCTCAACGCACACCTTATGATATCAAAGGTTAAGATTAAAAGACCACAACTTAAATTATTTCTCACTTTAAATTCATAAAAAGTGTTCATTAAGTCAACATTAAAATATAACCCATTTAATGTACTTTTTCCTAAGTACAACTTTAAGAAAAATATTAACCCATCAACTTGGCTTAGTTTCATTGTCCTCCTCCATGCTAGGACGTCGTGCATGGTGAAGACCTTCATTGCTATCCAATCTCAACACTCCCTCTTAGCGAAGAAGGGATTATGCCTCAACCCCATCTGATCTTTGAACTTCATAAACTTCTGTCTGCTCAGTTCCTTGGTAAAAATATCTACTATCTGCTTATCAGTTTGTATGTAGTCAAGCCTCATGACTCCTCTCTGTACACAATCCCGGATGAAGTGATACCTGATGTCAATGTGCTTGCTACGATAATGAAACACTGGATTCTCAGAGAGCTTGATGCAACTCTGATTGTCACAATGAATCACAATAACTTCTAGCTTTTGCATGAACAATCCAAAGAGTAGCATCCTAAGCCATAGTGCCTCACATGATGCCAAGCTAGCAACCATGTATTGTGCCTCAACAAAGCTTAATTCCATTGATTTCTTCTTTCTGCTGAACCAAGAAATGATGACCAATCCAATGCTGAAACAATAACCCGAAGTACTCTTTCTGTCCTCTGCACATCCTGCCCAATCAACATCTATAAATCTTGCCAATCCCACTCCACCACTACGCTCATATAAAAACCTGTGCTCGATTGTGCCTCTGAGGTAGTGAAGCACATGCTTTGCAACTATCCAATGTACTCTCTGAGGGTCCACCATGAATTGAGTCAAATATTTTACTGCAAAACTGATATCTGGCCGAGTATTGACCAGATACATGAGCGATCCAATGAACTAACAATAGACAGTGGGGTCTATTGTCTTTGTATGATGCCTCAATATTCCTATAGTTCGTGACTAGAGTCATGGGCATGGGCCTACTATCGGTCATCCTGAACCTACGCAAGATCTCTATTGTATACTTCCTCTGTCCCAAGAAGAAGCACCCACCCTACTGTTATACCTCCAGACCAAGGAAGTAATGCATAATTCCAAGGTCTTTCATCTCAAACTTAGCTACAAGGTTGACCCTGCAGTCTGCTATCAGCTGGTCATCCCCTGTCATAAATAGGTCATCTACATATAACATTGGTATGAGAGGCACATCCCCTGCAAGAAAATACAGGTTCAGATCAACCTCGCTCTGCTGGAAACCCATCTCACTCAAGTAGTTGTCTATCCTCGAGTACCATGCCCGAGGTGCCTGCTTGAGCCCATACAAGACTCTCCTCGGTCTACACACATGCGTCTCTCTGTTACCTACCTCAAATCCCTCTGGTTGCTCAACATATACCTCTTCCTCAACAACTTCGTTAAGGAAATCGGTCTTCACGTCCATTTGGTGAACACGCCAACTCTTCTCTGTTGCCAACGATATGAATGCTTGGATTGAGGAATACCTGGCCACCGAGGCGAAAGTCTACTCATAGTCAACTCCCTCTCACTATGAAAACCCCTTGGCCACAAAGTGAGCTTTGTACTTGTCCATGCTTCCATCTGCTACATGCTTGACTTTGTAGATCCACTTGGATCCAACCACCTTCTTGCCTTCTGGCCTGGGCACCACCTCCCATACATCATTCTTCATAATGGAGGCATATTCCTCCATCATGACCTCCTGCCACACTTCATGTTGTGCATCTTGCTCATAGGTGGATGGCTCTACATCAATGAGTTGTGTTATTAATGCCATGTACCCAAGTCTCTTTGGTGGTTTACTTCGTCTGAAGCCTCTCTCTGGAAGCCCTACCAACCTAGAATCATTGATTGTGGACTTATACCACTTAGGTCATGGCCTAGTGTCATGCTCCTATGGAACTACATCACGCTCCTGCTCATCATCATCTATCTCTTGATGATCATGCCCAACAATCTCTATCTGAACACCCGTACCTGATCTTGTACCTCGTGTCTGCTGCTGAGATCCTTTGTTCTGAATTTGTGCCTCCTCTATCTTGACCCCTAAGTCTTTTCCCTGGTGGTCCTCTAAATGTGCTGGAAATTCTCTCGACCTCCTCAATACACGCTCCTCCTCAAAATGTAAATCCCTACAAACAATGATCTTTCTGTGTCCTGACACAAAGATCTTGTAGGCCTTGGAAGCCACTCTATAACCAACCAAAATCCCCTTGTCTATTGTGGGGTCCAACTTCGTCCTCTTCTCTAAAGGGACGTGACAGTAACATATGTTTCCCAGATGCGAAAATGACTCACATCCAGTTTGGTACTTGTAAATACCTCCTCATGTGTCATCTTCCCCAAAACTGTGTGGGGACTCATGTTCTAAATATAAACAATCGTGCGACTAGCCTTTGCCCACAAAAATAGTAGCAAGCCCTGATTATGTATCTTCACCCATGTTGCTTCGACTATGGTCTTGTTCTTTCTCTTGGCCACTCCATTCTGTTGAGGATTATAAGGAACGATGTGTTCCTTCTTGATCCCCCTGTTGTGAAATAATTCACAAACTCCTTGGAGTTGTACTCACCCCCGTTGTCAGATATCAACACCCAAATCTTCCTTCCAATTTGGTTCTCAACCAAAGCTCTGAACTCCTGAAATATGTCGAATACTTCATCCTTAGATTGCAGGAAGTATATCCAGGTCTTCCTGGAGTAGTCACCAATGACTAGAACAAAGTATTTGAAGCCACTCACTGACTCCACGCTCATTGGAGCACATCCATCTGAATGAATCAAGTCCAATACTCCCTTGGACATGTGCTCACTCAGTGGAAATGGTCTCCGGACATACTTTCCCATTGTACAACCCTTGCAAGGGTCATGTCTCTCTGCTCTGAACTTAGGCAATCCATTGACTTCCTGTCTCAAGTGCCCCAGCGCACCAAAGTGTAAGTGTTCCATTCTCCTGTGCCACAAATCACCTATGTCTATAGTTGTACTGACCAATGCTCTTCATGGCTGAAATTGTAGCTTGTACACCTTCTCGTCTCGAACCCCGATCATCTTGTCCATCTTCTCGCTTGACCCTGCTGGTATGACGAACACCCTTCCCTTACGGGAGGTGACCTCATACCATTTATCTTCCAGAGTTGAGACTGAGATGAGGTTCTTTGTCAACCTTGAAACATATAGAACGTCAAAAAACTAGAGTGGTTTACCCGACTCCCTCTGAAACGAGACTGTGCCAACCCATTTCTCCTTGTAGCACCTATCATCTCCAAGATCTATGACCAGATTCACGCCTCCCTATTGTAGCCTAGTGAAAAACTCCTTGTGCCCTGTCATATGACAAGATGCTCCATTGTCAACAAACCACATGTCTGAGACTACTGCGTTAGACATACATGCTATGAAGCACAAATCCTCCTCAAATCTTTTGGAAAACTAATCCAATGCTGCAAAAGCTACCATACGTGGTTGGTTCTTCTTCTTCTTCTTCTCTAGACATTGTGAAGAAAAATGTCCCATCTTGTGACACTGGAAACATTTGACTTTAGAAAAGTCAATGTTCTTCTTTCCACCATTCTTCTTCTTGCCCTTTCCTTTGCTCGCAAGAGCCAAACCTTCTTCATCCACAATATGTGGTGAAGATGAATATCTTGACTGACCAAGTCTGATCTCTTCTTGCACAAAATCATCCCATAACCACTGCCAATCAGGCAGTTTCTCCCGAGCAACTACTCCACGGAAAAAGGCGTCACATGACTTCGTAAAGCCATCCAATGCAATACACACCAGCGTGGATTCATCTACTGTTGCACCGACTGCTGCAAGCTCATCCCTGATCTGAGTTATCTTGGTATTACACCCTCACCTTTGGCCATCTTGGCCCCACGCAATTGCTTGCGCAGAGCCATCACCTTATTTTCATTTTTGTTTTGGTATAGGTCACTTAGGGCCTTCCACATGTATTTTGAACTAGTCTTTCCTAAAATATGCGGGACCACATGATCCTTTATCCCATCAAGAATCAAGCTCTTTGATTTTGCCTCACTCTTCTTCTAGATGGCTAGTTGAGCTGCATATGTGGGAGTAGTTGCAGTCTCTGGTGTATGCTCAAGGACTTCATTGACCTCCAACACCATAGTCATCCTCTCCTTCTAGTTGGGGTAATTCTAATCCCCCTTAAGCCTATCCTCAACCCTCATACTCATGGCCATCTCTGAAAATGTTGATGTTCAAACCCTCATTGTCTAAACCCTTATGATGCCTTTCCTTTACCCAGAAAACTTTACCCTGCAAAAACCCTAGTGCTGCAAAATTTGTACGGATGATTTGATCTGTTCTTAGATCCTCATGATCTACCTGTGGTAATACTTCTTTAACAATCCTACTCTGATACCATGTGAAATTTCTTCAAACCCAATTCACTAAACAAATTAATTTTTCTTTTAACTAATTATACCAGGTTCTCTTCCACAAATAAATAATACACATCAAAAAGCAATAACCAGGAATTTAACAATAAAAGATAACACCAATCACATCATATGTACACTAGTAATTTTTGGACAATTAATCCCTAGAAAAACCCCATAGGGAAAACCAGTGTAGAAGATTTGGATTTTATTATTATTGAGCAGGAAAATATAGAGATCTCTTATAATAAAATCATCCCAGCCAAAATACCAAGAAAAACCTCCTCAATAAATGTACGGCCCCTTTTTCAAATCCTCCTGAACCAAAACATGCCAGAAGAAACCCATGCGTGAGCCTTTGCATAACTGTACGACTGCTTGCGTGGGTACTGCATCACCTAGTATGGCAGCTCTCAGATCTGTAGGAAATGACTTCTACAATGTTGAAGATGTGTGCCAATATCAGTGAAGAGTCCTCCTCTATATCCCTGCAAACTCTCTCTCCAAACCCTCAAGTAATTCTCCTCTTTCTTTCTTCATAAAATCACCCCTCTCTTGTGCATAATGTGCCCCTCTCCAAGTCGATCTCTTTTACTCAATGAACAAGTGAGAAACCCTATCTCCAAAAGGATGGAGGGCCAAGATTGGTCCTTACACACCTTATGAGATCAATGGTCAAGATTAAAAGACCACAACTTCAATTATTTCACTTTAACTTTATAAAAAGTGCTCATTAAGTCAACAATAAAATATAACCCATTTAATATGCTTTTTCCTAAGTACAACTTTAAGAAAAAGATTAACCGATCAACTTGGCTAAGTTTCATTGTCCTCCTCCATGTTAGTACGCCATGCATGGCGAAGACCTTCCTTGCTATCCAATCTCAACACTCCCTCTTAGCGAGGAAGGGATTCTGCCTCAACCCCATCTGATCTCTAAACTTCATAAACTTATGCTTGTTTAGTGCCTTGGTAAAAATATTTGCTATCTGCTCATGAGTCTGTATGTAGTCAAGCCTCACGGCTCCTCTCTGAACACAATCCTGGATGAAGTGATACCTAATGTCAATGTACTTGCTACGATAATGAAACACCAGATTCTCAGAGAGCTTGATGCAACTCTGATTGTCACAATGAATCACAATAGCTTCTAGCTCTTGCTTGAACAATATGAAGAGTAGCTTCCTAAGCCACAGTGCCTCACATGTTTCCAAGCTAGCAGCCGTGTACTTTTCCTCAACAAAGCTTAATGCCATTGATTTCTGCCTCTTGTTGAACCAGGAAATGATTCCCGATCCAATGTTGAAACAACATGAAGTACTCTTTCTGTCCTTTGCACATCCTGCCCAACCAACATCTGTAAAGTCTGCCAATCTCACTCCACCATTACGCTCATATAACAACCATACTCCACTGCACCTCTGAGGTAGCGAAGCACATGCTTTGCAGCTATCCAATGTACTCTCYGAGGGTCCACCATGAATTGACTCAAAGATTTTACTACAAAGCTAATATCCGGTCGAGTATTGACCAAATACATGAGCGATCCATTCAACTGATGATAGACAGTAGGGTTTATTGTCTTTGTCCGATGCATCAATATTCCTCTAGTTCATGACTAGAGGCATGGACATGGGCCTACTATTTGTTATCTTTAAACTACGCAAAATCTCTACTGTATACTTCCCTTGTCCCAAGAAGAAGCACCCATCCTGCTGCTAGACCTCCAGACCAGGGAAGTAATGCATCAACCCAAGGTCTTTCATCTCAAACTCAGCTGCAAGGTTGGCCTTGCAGTCTGCTATCAGTTGCTCATCCCTTGTTAGAAATAGGTCATCTACATATAACACCAGTATGAGAGGCACCTCCCTGGCAAGAAAATACAGGTTCAGATCAGCCTCGCTCCGTTGAAAACCCATCTCCCTCAAGTAGTTGTCTATCCTCGAGTACCATGCCCATACAAGTCTCTCCTCAATCTACACACATGCGTCTCTCTGATGCCAACTTCAAATCCCTCTTCTTTCTCAACATATACCTCTTCCTCAACAACTCTGTTAAGGAAAGTGGTCTTCATGTCCATTTGGTGAACGTTTCAACCCTTCTATGTTTCCAACGATATGACGACTCGGATCGAGGAATACCTGGTCATCGAGGCAAAAGTATCCTCATAGTCGACACCCTCTTGTCATGAAAACCACTTGGCTACGAAGCGGGCTTTGTACCTGTCCACGCTTCCATTTTTTGCATGCTTGACTTTGTAGATCCACTTGGATCCAACCACCTTCTTACCTTCTGGCCTTAGCACCACCTCCCATACATCATTCTTCATAATGGAGGCATATTCCTCCATCATGGCCTCCTGCCACACTCAATGATGTGCAACCTACTCATAAGTGGATGGATCTACATCAATGAACCATGTCATTAATGCTATGTAGCCAAGTCTCTCTTGTGGTTTACTTCATTTGAAGTCTCTCTCTGGAATCCCTTCCAACCTAGAATCATTGATTGTGGACTTATACCACTTAGGTCATGGCCTAGGGTCCTGCTCTTGTGGAATTGCATCATGCTCCTCCTCATCATCTAGCTCCTGATGATCCTGTCCAATAATCTCTCTCGGAACACCTGCACTTGATATTTCACCTTGTGTCTGCTGCTATAATCCTTTGTTCTAACTATGTGACTCCTCTATCTTGACCCCTGAGTCTTTTCCCTGGTGGTCCTCTAAATGTGTTGGCAATTCTCTCAACCTTGTCAATGCACTTCCTCGAACTGTACATCCATACACATAATGATCTTTTGGCACAAAGATCCTGTAGGCCTTGGAAGCCTCGCTATAACCAACCAAAATCCCCTTGTCTATTGGGGGGTCCAGCTTCGTCCTCTTCCCCGAAGGGACATAAAATGTGTTTCCCCAGATGTGAAAATGACTCACATCTGGTCTGATACCTGTAAATACCTCCTCAGATGTCAACTTCCCCAAAACTGTGTGGGGACTCTTGTTTTGAATATAAATAGTTGTGCGACCAGGGTCTGCCCACAAAACACTGGCAAACCCTGATCATGTATCATCGCACGCATTGCTTGGACTATGGTCTTGTTCCTTCTATCGGCCACTCCATTATGTTGAGGATTGTAAGGAACACTGAGTTCCTTCTTGATCCCCATTGTTGCACAATAATCCACAAACTCCTTAGAGTTGTACTCACCCCCGTTGTCAGATCTCAACACCCAAATCTTCCTGCCAGTCTGGTTATCTTCTAGTAGAGTAAAGGCCAAGATGAGGTTATTTTTCAACCTCCGAACATATAGTACGTCAACAAACCGTAGTGGTTTACCTAATTCCCTCTGAAACGAGACTGTGCCAACCCCTCGTGCCTTGTAGCACATGTCATCTCCAAGTTGTATGACCAGATTCATGCCTCCCTCATGTAGCCTAGTGAAAAACTCATTGCACCCTGTCATATGACAAGATGCTCTGCTGTCAACAAACCACATGTCTGAGACTACTGCGCTAGACATACATGCTATGAAGCATAAATCCTCAAAGCTTCTGGAAAACTCATCCACTGTTGTAGAAGATGCCATATGTGGTTGGTTCTTCTTCTTCTTCTCTGGACATTGTGAGGCAAAATGTCCCATCTTGTGACACTAGAAACATTTGACTTTAGAAAATTCAATGTTCTTCTTTCCCTTGCCTTTGTTTGCAAGGGCCAAACCTTCTTCATCCACAATATGTGGTGAAGATGAAGATCCTGACGGACCAAGTCTGATCTCTTCCTGCAAAAAATCATGCCATAGCAGCTATCAATCATGGAGTTTCTCTCGAGCAACTACTCCAAAGACAAAGACGTCCCATGACTTCGTAAAGCCATCTAATGGAATACACACCAACTCATATTCATCTATTGTTGCACCCACTGTTGCAAGCTCATCTCTGATCTGAGTTATCCTGGTAAGATAAGGTATTACACCCTCACCTTTGGCCATCTTGGTCCCACGCAACTGCTTGCACAAAGCCATCACCCTATTTTTATTTTTGTTTTGGTATAGGTCGCTTAGGGTCTTCCATATGTCTTTTGTAGTAGTCTTTCTTGAAAGATGCAAGACCACATGATTCTTTATCCCATCAAGAATCAAGCTATTTGCTTTTGCCTCACCCTTCTTCTAAATGGCTAGTTGAGTTGCATCTGTGGGAGCAGTTGCAATCTCTGGTGTATGCTCAAGGACTTCATTGACCTCCAACACCATAGTTATCCTCTCCTTCCAGGTGGGGTAATTTTGATCCCCCTGAAGCCTATCCTCAACCCTCATACTCATGGCCATCTCTGAAAATGTTGTTGTTCAAACCCTCGTGGCCTAAACCCTTACGTTGCCTTTCCTTTACCCAGAAAACCTTACGCTACAAAAACCCTAGCACTGCAAAATTTGTACGGTGGCTTTGATATGTTCTTAGATCCTCACGATCTACCTGTGATATTGCTTCTTTAACAATCCTACTCTGATACCAAGTGAAATTTCTTCAAACCTAATTCACTAAACCAATTAAATTTTCTTTTCACTGATTATACTAGGTTTTCTTCCACAAATAAATAATACACAACAGAAAATAATAACCAAGAATTTAACAATAAATGATAACAACAATCACATCACATGTACACAAATAATTTTTGGACAATTCGTCCTTGAAAAAACCCCGGACGGAAAACCAGTGCAACAGATTTGGATTTTATTATTATTGAGCAGGAAAATGTAGAGATCTCTTACAATAAAATCGACCCAGCCAAAATACCAAGAAAAGCCTCCTCAACAAATGTATGACCCCTTCTGCAAATCCTCTTGAAACAAATCGTACGAGAAGACACCTCAGAGTGAGCCTTTGCATAACTGTACGACTTCCTGCGTGGGTACTATGTCACCTAGTAGATCGACTGTTAGATATATAGGAAATGACCTCTACAATGTTGAAGATGGGTGCCAATCACAATGAAGAGTCCTCCTCTGTCTCCCTGCAAACTCTCTCTCCAAACCCTAAAGCAATTCTCCTCTTTCTCTCTTCAGAAAATCGCCCCTCTTATGCATAATGCACCCCTCTCCAAGTCGATCTCTCTTTTATTCAATGGGCAAGTGAGAAATCCTATCTCCAAAAGGATAGAGGGCCAAGATTGATGCTCACGCACCTTATGAGATCAATGGTCAAGATTAAAAGACCACAACTTAAATTATTTCACTTTAAATTTATAAAAAGTGCTCATTAAGTCAACATTAAAATATAACCCATTTAATGTACTTTTTCCTAAGTACAACTTTAAGAAAAAGATTAACCCATCAACTTGGCTAAGTTTCGTTGTCCTCCTCCATGCTAGGACACCATGCATGGTGAAGACCTTCCTTGTTATCCAATCTCAACATAAGACAACCAAACACTCAAGCCTTGGAGTCAGCCAACATGCCATCCTTATTTCCCTGTTGAAGGATAGTGAACATAGAGGTGTGTAATTGGTTGTTTACGTACAAGTTACACCCAAGAACGAGCTATTATGAATACTAAAATTTCTATACAAAACTGGGAACAAAGGTCAGATTTTAAATTCCATAGATGATCCGAAAAGATCTTTAAAACGACAATGGTTGAGTTATTTTGCATGAGTTCTTTTACCATTTAGAAAAACTAATGAAAGAGGAAGAATGAAAAAGGAAACATAACAACCATAAGATAATATACAAATCTGAGCATAAGTATGAAGAACAACAAACCATAAAACACCAAAGTGATAACGGAGTTCGACAATCTCGCCTACGTCTCTGATATTGTCTCAGTGGGTGAGTCTTTCTTATTTTTGTTCGAAGCTTTAAATGTACATCATGAAAGCGCCAATGGATTACAACAATGAGATGGTCATGTTCTACTAGATCTCAAGAACCCATCAAAACTGACAGCATCGAAATCAGATGAACGAAGCTCCCAGAAATGGTCCGCAAAGGTGAGCTCCTCAATAGCTTCCTTGCATAAAAATGGTTTTGCCTCAATATTTCAACAACATTTCTCTGCTCTGAGTTTCCCTCTTCTTGGCTTCGAGGGCCTCTGGTTTATATAGGCCTAAAGTTGGTAACCTTCTCCCAACTTCTCCTCGAGATCTGGCCTGAAAAAAGGCCCAAGATCCCCAAAAAATGGACTAAATCTCCAAAACTGTTGAGAAAATCCAATTAAAATCATATACTATAGTGTAAAAACCCATTATATGCCAAAATAGGGTGCAACCCCTTTATCTCCACGTTCTTGGTCATATTGGGTGCCTCCATGTGCCAAGCGCTAAGGCCTGGCGCACTGCACCCCCCCCCTTTGAATAGCTCCTGGTCATCTGCGCATTCATAGAACCTTGGGCTAGTCTCCACGTGCCCCAAAGTTGTTAAGCCTTGGTTGTTTAGGCCCCTGGTCGCGTGCCCTTGGTCAGTGGGCTAGCCTGATCGACCGGGCGCCAATCCCAAACAAACCGTGCAAACGCTATACAAGGGTCGGGTCATATGGTAATCCTGCGCGATTGAAGGCTAGATATTGGATCGTGCCAACGGTTAACATAGAGCCACATTACAATGGTCGCATAGTAGACATATCGAAACCAGGGGCTAATGCATATGTAATAACCGCACCATAAAACAACCACCAGACACATGGTATGGTCGCATGAAAAGTGTTACGTCAGGGGCTAGGGCCTGGCCCCAACCCTAACCTCTGCCAAGTCCACATAACAACAAACTTAAATAGTGGTGGCGCCATTATAGGTTAAGTAACACCATGTAGGCGGGTTGGTAGCCTGGTCTACGCGAGGTCTTGGCTGCCCAGGGAGGTCACGGGTTCGACCCCCACGAACCCTCAACAATCTTTTAACCAAAGCAGCCAATAAAAGGGTGCCACATGGCAGCTCGTGTTTGGGCCACGTGGCACCATACCATATGCCAACAGTACTGCCACGTGTTAGCGCTCAATTCGTCCAACTGTCTACCCAAGTGTCAGCCTAGTCACCTTCCACGTGTCGTACGACTGTACGGCCCTGCCACATTAGTCGTACGGATGTGCCACGTGTCACCCTTGCAATGGTGACATGTGTCACACTCTAATTGGTCCACCTGTACCTGTCCACGTCAACATCCACTATACTTTGCCATGTCAGTTGTATGGTCATACGACCTATACAGTCAACTGCCACGCCAGCACTGTACAGACTATACAGTCAAGATCTTTTTTGTTTGTTTGGAAAAATGAACAGATCGAGATATCTTGGTCATACAACGTCTGTTTGAGCCCGTTCAAGTTGCGTTGGGTTCGTAACATCGAGACCTACGCACATGTCCGTTTTAAAGAGATTCTGAGCATTTTTATTTTTAGACCTTTATGACCCCCATCTGGCTCCTGGATCCAATTCTGGATCAATAGAGGATCCATGTTGGTGAAGCAAGTGGGCTATAAATCCTTCGTTTATGGATCAATCACGTCCCATGAAAATTAAACTTGTCACAATCCGAAATGTCTTTTTTCTAGTGAATCCAATTGCGCAAAATTTGCATCAAACAATCAAGAGTTGTGCACAATTTAATACCACCTATTTTTTATACTTCTCAGAGGCCAAATTTGTACAGATTATAAGACCTATATTTTTGCATCAAATCCTGTAAATTTTTAACATGTGATAGCCTTTGACATTTGCTTTCCAACAACTCAGGTCACACAGAATTTGGATCAGTCAATAAAAAGTTATGTGCAGTTATTTTGTCACCTATTATTTTTGGCAATTCATCAAGGCTGGATAACAGCCCAAGTTGTGTAGACTGTAGATCCTATACTTCACCCCAAAATATGTGAAATTTTAACCAAAGATATTAAAGGACATCCACTTTCATGTGGGAAGCCCATGTATTCCTTTGAGGTGTTGGCCTAAAGATCATGCCAATAAACACTAAATMTGCCAAATATAAATGTGGATCAGGASTCCCAAGTATAATAATGATTGTTACTGCCCTAAGGATCATTCACTTTAATAGCAATTTTAACATTCTAAGTGACCAAAAGCAACATAATAAACACTAAATATGCCAAATATAAATGTGGATCAAGACTCCCAAGTATAATAATGATTGTCTCCCAAGTCTAATAATGATTGTTACTTACACAACTCTTAAGAAATAGAATAATATAACCTAATAACCTCAAATAATGATAATATCAAGGATTCCTATACCATTATGTCTGAATGACTATACTAATCTCTCATATATACTAATCCTCATTCGTTACTTTTGTGGGTTCCAACGCGACCTATTATTTATTTATATAAATGATCCCTTATATTGGCTAGAGGAAACACACCGTAATTTATATTGATATCTCTCACAATGAAATGTAGGCTTACAACTTGTACACATGCACGAGAAACAATGCATGATCTTTGCAAAGTTTCAAAGGAGATCGATCAAATTCATTTCACAAGCATGGGTTATATTGAATGGTTGGCAGGCATCCAATATATCTTGCTAACATGTATACCTGTCTTTGAAAATTCATAACCACT
>JASDQU010515266.1:83940-94005 GCA_032191745.1 Picea mariana | reverse complement strand
CAACGATTTCCCATTATGGTTAACATGGGAAATAGTCCAGATTGTTGATGTATCATAGATAGCGACTTCCCATTGTGCTTAACATGGGGAGTGGTCTAGGGAAGTCTCTCTTCTTGAGGGTTACTCAAGAAGACTGGCCCACCTCACTGGACAACGATTTCTCATTGTGGTTAACACGAGGAATGGTCCGTTTTGGAGGTTGATACATGACAGTATTTTCCTCTTCTGCTTAACATAGGAATTGGTCTAGACAATCATTCCTTAGGGCTTATACATTCTCTCCAGGGTACACTTTGATTAGTGTAGGATGAGTGGCCCAGGTCGGGGAATGGTCCAGGCTCAACAATGAAGGACAAGAATTCCTTAGGGTTTATACATTCTCTCCAGGGTGCACTTTGATTAGTGTAGGTAGAATGGCCCAGGGTGGGGAATGGTCCAGGCTCAAAAGGAAGGACAGTTATTCTTCCTTGCTTGAGAAGAATAGTCCAGATATCTCATTATTCTACTTTGAGGGAAGATATTCTTTCATATCTCACAGATGTGAGTGAAATATTGTCCCAGATGATTCATTTTATTTTAACAACATTTTTCTACGCAGGTTGGCATAAGATGATTGTTATGGAGACTACCCGTCTCCAAACAAAAGAGATATACTACTATGGTGGATTTGTTCCACTATTTGTGACTATGTGTCACAGTTTGAGTAGTTGCATACTACCATGGATCAACACAGGTGTGTTCTATCAATTTATATTGTACCAGTTGTCATAGGAGATTATCCAGTTGGATAATAATGACGGTGCTCGTGATACTACCAGTTGAATGGTCTGTTTATGCTTAAGACCATACCTCCCTATCTAGGAGGGAGTGTTAATATTATTGTAGCTTTGGGAGGTATGAACCTCTATTATGACATATGACAAGATTAAAATATTTCGGAAGGAAGCAAAGAAGTAAAGGAAACCCTATATGAGATGTCAGCTGCAGAAATATAATTATTATGAATTAATTAGTACCCAGAAGGAGAAGTCGACCCCAGTAAGTCTTCCAGAACGACTATAAATACATGGCGTCAGTCTCTCATTTGATACATTCTCAAAATTTCAGAGAACTAGTTGTGCGCATTGCAGTTGGCAGTTTTGTGCGCAAGTTTCTGGGGAAGAGTGTTGCACCAGTTTCTGGGTGGGACTATCTGATCAACTTTGGTTACTTTTCTTGCCTCGTGCATTAACCTTGCTTGGTTATTGATTGCTACAAGTATTCTTCTCTGTCAAGGTCAAGGTTCTCGAAGGGTGGCTTTGACCTATGGTTGGGTGACAAGGGTATTGTCAATGGTAAAACAAGCACAATCTTTCATATTCTAACACTTTTATCTCTTCCAACCTATTCCAAAGGTTTTTCCTAGGAACCATGCAATTTGTTTTTATAAAGTCAACAAAACAAAAAAAAATATTGGTTTTAGTATTGTGGAACTCCTCTGCAATGATCCTAAAGGTAACAAGATGGTCCAAAGTTGAATGATATCTCCTAAACCTGGCGTGTGATTTATCTCTTTTACTGTGAATTTCTAGCCAAAGGATAATTTTCTTTTCCAAAATAATTCCATAAAGCTTGGCTAAAATTAGGTTAATCATAATGGTCCTATAATTAGAGGGAATGTTTCTATCCCCATTTTTAAAAATAGGAACAATGAGTCTTTGCATCCATGGTTTAGGAAAACCCTGCTTGACTACTAAATTTAAGAGCTTGTGTATGTGAGGGATAAGGATTGGCCTGCCGATTTTAAAAATTTCAGCTTGGTAGCCTTCAATGTCCTTAGATTTCCCACATGCAAGTCACTTAACCCTGAACTCTATGTAATCTAAATAAAAAACTTCTTCCTTTGTAGGGATAATAGGAATGGTTTCCATGGAATTAGGGAACTCATAAAGACTTTTAAGGTAGGAATTCCAGTCCTTTAAGGGAATCTTATTATTTTCTTTAGTATTGTTGTTTAGAATTTGGCTCCAGAACTTCTTAGGATCCAACTTATATAGTTGTGAAAGTTGCTCCTTCCTTTTATTGATACAATTCTTTTTTTTTTTCTTTTTAATTAGGGAGTTGTACATATTGATCTTATCGAGTTTTAAGGACTCATTAGAAACACCCCTAATGGATTTCCTAGCAATTTTACATTCTTTATCATACAAAGAGTTGGTCGTTCTATTATTATTTTTATAGGACACCTAGAAAGAGAACTTGTTAATAGAAGTGGAAAGGGTAGTTGTGAAATTATGATAGAGTTCTTCAATGTTGTCCTTATAAGTTAGGACATTTAATTTACTATTTAAATCCGTTAAGAAAATTTCAAATTTACTTTTGTTAAAGAGCAAATTCCTTTGATTATCACAATTCTCTTCAATGGTGCTCCTATGAATGGAAAAGTTTATAGTTAGGGTTAAAGTTTTATGATCATAGTCAGGCTCATGGTCATTTAAAAGGTCAAAAGTTGCTATTTGGTTGGAAACAGGGATATTAGATATCACATAATTTAAAAAAATTCTACCTAGCCCATGAATACAAGTCATCTGGTTGGAGTTTGGCCACTTTGTTACTCCATTGCAAATTATTAGGTCTTGAGAGTTGCAGAGCTTGACCAACCTAGTACCAAAAAAAATCTCAATTAGGTATTGAGAGCTTCTTTTGTAGCTATTAGATAAAACAATGTCCTGATATACCCATAAAGGATTATGGTTGGAATGAGTACTTAAAGGAGTATCTTGTTTAGTTGCAGTCCTAGAAATAAAGTATCATAGTAGGAGGATATTACCTTCATTTTCAAACTATAAATATCTTGTTCTAAATTATTATAGGGACAATTGTTATCTAGATTATTTTTCTTATAAAAAGTAGAATTGATAGGTGAAAAATAAAAAAATTCTATATACATTTTCTTAGCATTGGTGTCTGAAATTTCCATTCAAATGTACAGATTGAGAGGATCAATCTTATGAAGTTGGATGTGAGGAGAACTGCTCTTTATAATATAACAAACCATGCCACCTATCCCTCTACGGTGGAATTTTTTGTTCCATGTCGACCATAAGACAAATCCTTCTATGTTAGGGACCCTAGACTCATCATGCTCCCAAGTTTCAACTAGATAGATAATATCAATATCACTCAGGATCCAACTTATCATAGGACCTTTGCACCATGGAAAGCCATGACAGCTCCAAAAAAGGATCTCGAGTGTACCAAATTCCTATTTATTATTATCCTTTTGATGTTTATCCCTAACAATAGCTTTTTGATTTCTAGGTATTTCCCATTTTCCTTTTTTCCTGGCTTCTTTTACCTTTTGAACTTCTTTCCTTAATTCATCTTGGTCTTTGGGAATGAGGTCTTCATTTATAAATATTCCTGACCCTTTTAAGCTCGAAGATTTACGAAGTATGCTATATTTATGGTCATTACAACTTACTTTGACACAAATCAACCTATCTTTGCGATCAATTAATTTTCCTAGCCTCTTTGCTTCTATGAGGTATCTTGTATCAATTTGTAATTTATTATTTAATTCTTATTTTACTATTGCTAGCATATCCTACTCTTGTTCTTCTTTCATACCAAAAATTATGAGGTTCAAGGCTCTTTTGTTACGTTGATGGTCCAAATCGATTAGCTTATTCATTTCCTCTTTGATGGGTTTGATATCCAATTTGTTTTCCATATTCCCGAGGGTCAAATTGTCGGTTAGTTTTTCTTATAGCTCTTTAATTCTATCTCCCAAGTTGTGCTTTTCTTCAACCCCATCTTCTTGGGTTGATTGTTTATGTCTTTCCATTTTTTTAACCTATCCTTCATTGTTTTCTATTCACTCTTGAACCCTAAGAGTATGTTGGCATAGGGGCAGGACCAGGGTTCAATGCTTCAACAACGCACCAACAAAACCCTAACTACCAGCCCTTTCGGCAACAACTGTGAAGCAGATGAAGTCTCACCCAAGGTAGAGGTAGGGGGGTTTGCAAGACTTAAGTGTCTACAACCTAGCCAGGACAGAGATCTGTGATTACACACTTCCAGATAGCACTTATGATAATATGCATTCGGTTATGATTCTTATTCCCATCGCAGATTAAACCTAATTGTAGATCAACGCAGTGGTAATCAATATTAAACACATCTAAGAATTTAGCACATAACATCAGAGAAAATATAACATTTATTCATATATCAAGCACTAAGAATTAATGAATCTACCTATCATACATCCATAACAGTGCACTAAGAAAATATAAATTTAACCATCATGAAAACATAGCACGAAGCACGATAACACAGGATATATGTGGTTCACCCCAGTGTGGGGCTATGTCCACCAAATCTTCTTCTTGTTTATTAGCTTCTTCCAATCTTATTACATGCACCAAGCCATCGATCCAACTCCACAAAGGACAGGATATATGCATGCACCTTGTTAGATCCTTCTTCCCCGAATTAGATCAAGGCACCCAACCTTATACTATCTATGCATAAAGCACTTACAAAAAACTTTCACTTATCTCTACAAGTATTAACTCATTCGTGCACAAAGCCAACTAGCCAAGAACTAAGCCGATCAATAGATAGTAACCAACTAACGCCTTCACTTACATCATCTAGCTACTTATTTATACATTACAAAAAGGGGCCTAAGCATGGGTAAACCCTAAAATCCCAAAAAGCTCACAAAATGGGTGAGATCCCGTGATCTTCAGTTCTCCTAGGTGCTCCATCTTCGACCAGCCTATTCAAGTCCCAAAAATGGTAAAACATGACCAGTGTTTATTAAAAACCTAATCAAGGGCCAACAGACCCCCAAAACTCACCTCTAACTTGTCCTGAGTCACTCTGATCTGGCAACAGTGTTTCGAAAGCCTCGAGCTTAGCTCAAGCTGTCTCAACTTGCTGCTTCACCAGAGCCTCTTTCTTAAAGAACTCATGAAGCACTTTCTTAGTGACAGGCCATTCCAGGCACTGTTCTACTATTGTGACCACCAGTTCCAGTTGTGTGCCTTGTCCCTCGATCTCTTCAAAAAGTGTGCAGGCTTCATCCTACATCGGGTGGAGTCTATGGGTCACCTCCATAACTCTCCTTTAGATGGCAGTGACCTGCTACTGAACTATGCACTACTTGTGCGACCTCTTCATCTTCTCAACTTTTGTAAGCTTCTTCAACTATGCTTGCACAATCGACCCCTGTTGCTTCGCCTCCTGGAGTTGTGCCTCCAATCTCCTCAACTCCAGGTACTTTGCAAGGCGCTCATAGGTCTGCGCACTTTGGTCAGTGAGTTTCTTACATTTTGAGTTCACTCTCTTATTTCTTGTCTTATTCCCCTTCCTCCTCTTGGTTTACTTCATCGCCTCCTGCTCTTGCAAGTGATTTAGACGCATTTTCCTCCAATGCGTTGTTCTTTTCCTCACTATCTATGTCTTACACTTTCTCCTTTTTCTTCTTTTGATTTATGCTTCTTGGTCCATCATACTTGGTACAGGTGACCAAAGGGCTTTCGATGATGTCGAGGTCAGAAAGATCTGTCTACTCAATTGGTACAAGAAATTCGGCAAGCCATTTCTTGGTTATTTCCTCCATGTCTTCATTAGTCAATTTGTAATAGGACTGCATCTCCTCCTTGATTTCATCCCTGCACGCAGTGATGTAAATGAAGTGTCTGTCTACACAGAACTTCGCTAGAGGCCTGTATGTATTCAATGTGTTCAGGGTCATTCGGGGGAATGATTCAATGGCGCACTTTAGTTGTAAGTAATAAGTGTGGAACACTGCATTTGACTGCCATTGCTTCGTCATGTCGCTTGTATACCATAATGTGGTGAACCTCGCTGCCAGTGGTTTTGATGGCTCAACTTCCGAGAATGTCTCTCCGTTCGGAATCTCCCAAGTGACAAATGCTATTAATATCAACAACCAACTAAAGTGGAACTTGTAGCCTTGGTCCTACACTTCACGACGGTCCTTCTCTAACTCGTTGACGAGGTAACTCGTCTGGTTCATATACATCCCTTCGATGCACTTCCTTGCAAGATCAACTATGAATCATGTTACTTGCGAAGGACGGTTATTTTTTATGAGATTTTCCACTATCAACTAACAAGCTAGGTGCACTACGTCTTAGTGGATGAAGGCTACCTTAATGTAGCCTCGCTTCCCTTTCTCCACATCACCATACACCTCTTTGATGTGCTGCGCCAAAGAGAGATCTAATGTATTCCCTGGGTAGAATTTTTAAGTGTCTGGTCCCTACATGTTTAATCCAGTGATCACATGGATCAACGTTGAATCCATAGTGATGCACCTATCCAACCAAAGATACCTGCCATGGTAGCACGACAGGAGGATTTTAATGCATGCGTAAACCTCCTGATGTCTTACGAAGTGGGGGATCTTCATGACATTCAAGATCTTTGATCTCACAATCTCCTTGATCCACGACTGGGGAACTATATTGGGATTCTTCCAAGTTGTCATTGTCAGGTATCGATGCAGTGCGAGCATCGCATAATTATTTATGTCGAAAAGGTTTAAATCACTTATATTTAAAGCTGGGATCAGTTTCAATTGTAGTCCTACTGCGCGCATCCATTTCAAGAGATACATAGTGATGAGTGTGTACTCAAAATTCCTCAGTACACTGTCACGACTAACCACGTGAGCAAAGGGCGGGATATAGATAGGAAAGACCGATAGGATTTTCTTTTCATTCGCCAGATTGTCCTAGTGCCTGGCTCTCTTCTCAGTCATGGTTCGGGATGGTAGAGATCGGTGTCCATTTGGGGGGATTCTCGCAACCCGCCCATCGACGATGCTTGTATACCTGCAGACATAACTTTCTCAGCCATAAGTTTGATCAATATCTCTTCTACGGATTTCTCGACTACACTAAGGTCGCCCGACATACACGCTCATAATCAAATATCTTGTGTAGTTGAATGGGCACTCAAGGTAATCTAATCGGTGGTGAGATCTTAGACAACACAACACAATATGAAATCACTTCTCTGCTAGCTAGAATATCTCAGTTTGAAAAAGTGGTCCTGGTGAGACATTCGACAAATTAAATATGCAACATCGTAACAAATTCCTTCAACGGATCGAAATTCCTTAATCAATATGAATCCATATTTTATACCGTGGTCTCAATGGTATGATGGTGATCTTTTCAGAAATAATTGTGTTTCTAGCCATTTTAGAGTGTCGTTCTAATGGTCAGGACACCTCGAATGCTCATAAAGCTTCATCATGGAGAAGTGTCATTCTGTGCGGTTCTGCTATTCCGACGAGGTTCAAGTTATGCAAGCCTTCCTTCTGCGAATTCTCCTCTAGAACTTCCTGTAGTGTTTCTAACTTTTCTTTATTCTTGTTGACCTTTCTTGAATTCTTCCCTGTGATCTGAGTCATGGGGTTCCTCTTTCCATTCTTGTTCTTATCTTCTCTTAGCGTAGTAACTTTGCACTGTTTAGGGTCTTTCAAAGGGTTCAAATGTAATACCTCTTCTCAAACTATTTCTGGGGTAGGTGTTCTTCTATCCTGCATGGACGGGTTTTTCAAGCCTTCCTGCATTATTTCAACTTCTACAATTAAGTCTCTTGTCCTCAGTTACCTCGAATTTTCCTCTTGTTCTTGTACTAGTCGATCTATTTTCTTGGCTATGAAGTCCCTTAATTCTTTCTTTTTCTATTCTGCAGCTTCTTCCTCCGCTTTCCTCTAGATCCGATCTTTCTCAATCCATGTCTTTCTTATGAAAAGTGCAAAAGGGGCGTTATTCTCAACAAATTTAATGACTTCGAATTCTTCTTCGGTCGATGTTAGATGGGAAATCATAGGGACATTAGTAACTCTTCCACATAGGGTTATCATCTTTCCTTTTAGCAATCCTATCCTTCCCAATGAAGGAATCATAACAGGAATTCCCAAAAATTTACAAGTTCTTTGTGGCATGATATTCACCTGTGTTTCCTCATCTAGAACACAGTCTATGTCGAGGTCTCATATTCTTGTTTCTATACACTGCTTCTCTTTTAACATGTCTGATAAACTAATGTCTCTATGATCATTCAGTGTTTCTTTCAGCTGTAATAACATAGTCTCTGATTCTTTCTGGTTCTCTAACATATCCTTAGTTTCTTGACCTTCTTCATAATTTTCTTGTTTCGGGTTCATGTTCTCAACTTTATCAATCATTCTAGGGAAATCCAAAACCTCATGACCAACAACTTTACAACAAAGACAAATAGGACCTGTACTAGGGCATTCCTAAGCAAGATGCCTCGATCTTCTCTAGTTATAACATAATGTCAATCCTCTCTTTCTCTTAAACAATCCCCAACCTCTTTTATACTACGTACTGGGATCACAATGATGGACCTGCAATCTGCAAACATTCGTTTTAGGTTCCTGCATCCACTTGTCAATCCAAAAATTATTTCTATGCATAGGAATAACATATCTTTCACCCCTGCTATCAAATCTATTCAGAGGAAATATTCTTTCTTCTAGTTGTGCCCTAGTTTTCAGACTAGGAAAAAATCTGTCAAACATACCTAGATCCATACTTCTAAAGAAAAAATTCTCACTTATCTTACCTTTACCAGAGCACAAAGTTTTAAGATCTTACCTCTTTTCTTCAGATCGAGCTTCTCTTTTAACATGGAGCATCACAAGTCAGGTAGAATATTGCGCACTATAGTAACAGATCTATGCGCATAGATTTTTAATTTCTTCAGTTCCCAACAATCACAGTTTTAGTACCAGCAACATAACCATTTGTTAGCACATGGGCATACTCAGGGTTCAATGCTTCAACAACGCACCAACAAAACCCTAACTACTGGCTCTTTGGACAACACCTACGAAGAAGATGAAGTCTCACCCGAGGTAGAGGCAGGGGGGGTTGTAGGACTCAAGTGTCTACAACAAAGCTAGGACACTGATATGTGATTACACACTTCAACATAACACTTAGCCAATAGTATACATTTGGTTATAATTCTTATTCACATCGCAGATTAACCCTAATTGTAGATCAATGCAGTAGTAATCAATATTAAACACATCTAAGCATTCAACACATAACATCAGAGAAGATCTAGCATTTATTCATATATCAAGCACTAAGCATCAATGAATCTACCTATCATACATCCAGAAAAGTGCACTAAGATAATATAAACTTAACCATCATGAACACATAGCATGAAGCACAATAACATAGGATATACATGGTTCACCCCAGTGTGGGGCTACTTCCACCAGCTCTTCTTCTTCTTTATTAGCTTCTTCCAATCCTTTTACATGCACCAAGCCACAAATCCAACTCCACAAAGAACAGGAGATCTGTGCGCACCTCGTCAGATCATCCTTCCCTGAATTATATCAAGGCACCAATCCTTACATTGTCTGCTCATAAAGAACTTACAAAACACTTGCACTTAGCTCTCCAAGTCTTAACTCATTCGTGCACAAAGCCAACTAGCGAAGCACTAAGCCGATCAATGGCTAGTAACCAACTAGCGCCTTCACTTACATCACCTAACTACTTAATTATACATTACAAAAAGGAGACTAAGCATGGGTAAACCCATGGGCTGACATCCCATACCCGTTACATAAATCCCCAAAGCCCAAAAAGCCCACAAAATGGGTGAGATCCCGCGATCTCTACTTTGCCTAGGAGCTCCTTCTTTAGCCAGCCTGTCGAAGTCCCAAAAATTGTCAAACATGACCAATGTTTGTTCAAAACCTGGTCAAGGGCCAACATAGTATATCCTCTATTTGAGTTTGAATGGTATCATTGCCTGTAGCTCTATTTGGAGTTTTACATCTTTTTCTTCACTCCTTTTTTTTAATGACTCTAACTATGTTTTCATTTTGGCATCTCTCTCTCCTCTCTTTTTTTCTACTGATTCCATATAAGAATTTCTAAGGTGATTTTGAGGACCCTGGCCTCTCCCTGTTAGATTGAGTTAGGTGGTGGAGTGCTCATATTGAAAAGAAGAGAGAAAATGTAACAATTATTATTTTGGATT
>JASDQU010515266.1:72012-83412 GCA_032191745.1 Picea mariana | reverse complement strand
TATATATATATATATATATATATAAAAGTGTAAAAAACTTATTATTATGTTTAACTTGTTTTTACAATATGTAACATCAAATATGTTAAAATTTTCATTGTTGTAGTAGCACCAAATTAGCAATTTTATGTCACATGAACTTCTTATAAATGACATAGGTTTAAAAAATATATATTTCATAATACATTTTAGTCTTGTCTATAAAAATTTTTTTTATTAAATACATGTATTTGAATGAGCTGTACAATGCCTAACCCAAGATGCATTAATATTTCCATTGCTATGTGTGGAAACCACACTGATAAATCTATAATACATGTACACTTTCCAAACGTGCACATGTTTAACAAATCACATGTGTTTCATAATGCATGTGAATATTTTATATGTGAAAAACAATATCACGTATTCATGTTACGTTTGAAGTGGTGCGATAGTGCCTAACTGAAATGCTAGCACTAAATGTATCAAATTTAGGATAGCACATGTTTCATAACATGTAAATATCTAATGTTACATGTATTTTATGATAGATGTAAATTTTGATACCTTAAAAAAATGTAATAAGTTAGATTTTTTTTTTCTTCTAAATGAGAAGAAAATCATAATAAAGGTTAAAGATCAAATCATATTATGAAGTTAAAAGTGGTAAAAAGTGTTGAGTGAGATATTGGTGCACTAAATGGGGCTCTTACGGTGAAACCCTAGTGCTATGAAATGATTCCTCTCCAAACCTGCTGCATGATTGGAACTAATCATTGTGGAACCTACCGCTTGTTACGGTCTGGCACAGATAACATCCGAGTTTGATCCGTCAGAATGAATCTGGAAGAGGGGGGCCAACCCCCCTCGTACAACAAAGTAACTGCCAATGATAGGATGAGAACAAGAGCCAAGCAACCCTCATTCGAGTCGACGCTGCAGCTACACGACCAACTCCTCACCAGAGAACAAGGGCTCAAGAAAGAGATGGATGTGAAATCAGGAATGTCCCATCCAAAAGCATCTCGTGGTTTGGAGCTTGGCAAATGCATTCCGCAATCTGATAAACCACCAAGATATCTCATAAGCTCAACAACAATGGGTGAACACACACAGTTTATGCGAGAGAATTCCTTTATAGGAAAGTTCCTGGGACTATGGCCATTTGAACATGACCTAACTCGATGGATTAAGCATTGGTGGAACCCTAAGGGATACTACGAGGTTCATCTCAACTCAAAAGGTTTTTTCACAATCATCCTTTACAATCTAGAAGACGAGGACAAAATATTCGAGAATGGGCCATACTTTTACAACTTGGCAGGGCTATTCATGCGCTTCTCGATGGAACGATTCAATCTAGACAAGGAGGATTTCACAATGGCTCCATTTTGGATCCATTTATACTCTTTGCCATAAGAGTTTTGGCTGGAGGAAATCCTTATGGGAATCGGGAATACAGTGGGTCACTATGTCAAAGCATCAGAAGCTACAAAGCAAAGGAAATACACTTCCTATGCCTGAATTAGCGTGTACATGAACATCTCCAAGGCTCTCCTTGGATCTATAACTCTGGAATATCAAGACAAGGACTGGGAACAAACATTGGACTATGAACACATCCCCTTCTATTGTAGGAAATGCCATGAACATGGCCACCTCTTCAGAGACTGTCCACTAAATATCCAAGCATCCAAGGCTAGCAATACCAAGTAGAAAGATGGCTTCACCACTGTCACAGGAAGGAAAAAAAACACTCCAAGGAAGAAAAATCCAGATCCACGCCCCAAGATCTTGATAAAAAACTTATATGAGATCCTGAACCAGCTGCCGGAAGACAGAAATTCAAGATCCACACAAAGTGAAACAACAGGAGAAAGCGAATAACCAAGCCACACCTTCCTCTATCCAAAATAGCAAGGCCAACCTAGAAGAGGGGGGCGACATAGATGGGGACACCCAGATGCAGTTGGATGATCATGATCTCACAGGCATCGATCTTGAAAAACTTGAGGAAGCCCTCAATCGAAAGGATCTGGAAGCCCTCCCTAAAGAGAAACTACGCAAGGTCCATAAAGTCTTTCTTGACTCCACAGCAGGATCCACAACAAGACTAGGTATATCCACAGATCCAAGCTCAGAATCAAAGAGGATACGAAGGGAGAAAAAAAAAAGGGGATGGAAATCAACCCAACAACTCATCAAAGAGGCAAGCAATCTCATGCTCAACTCTGGGTAGATCCAAAAGCTCTCGGAGGGATACCTCCACCCAACTCCACAATCATTATGATGAATATCATCACTTGGAACATCGGGGGGCTCAATGGTAGATCCAGAAAAAGGATCCTCCGATATTGCATCAGAGCAGAAAATCCAAATATCCTTCTGTTACAAGAGACAAAATGAGTCAGAAACCATCTTCCAGCGCATCTAGAGGGGATGAGAGTTTCTACATACTGACTCCCCAAGGGAATCAAGGGGACTGGCCATCTTATGGAATCCCAACAGTATCACATTAAGTAGACCTTTTTCCACTATAGGCACACTCACGGATCACTTTGTGATCATAGGATCGACCTAGGACGGTGATATCAGAAACTTCTATGGACCTCAAAGCCAATAGGACAAAGACAACCTCATGAAGTGGATAACCCACATCAAAACACTGTTGAGCACGCCCAACTGGATTCTAGGGGGAGACTTCAACATGATCCTATCGCTGGAAGCGAAAAAAGGAGGAACTAAATGACTAGAGTCAGATAGTGGTAAGTTCAAAACCCTCATAGACCAACTAAATCTTGTAGACATTGAAAATCGCAATGGCACATTCACCTGGTCCAATCGTAGATCATGGAACCAACAAGTAGCTTGTCGTCTAGATCGCTTCCTTGTAGCAGAATAATTAATAGAAATGGATCCAAACATGGAGAGCCTCATTCTCCCAAAGGCAGGATCAGACCATTGGCCAGTTGCCATCTGTCTAAAAACTGGGGCAACACCCAAATACAAACCCTTTCGGTTTGAGAATTTTTTGCTATCACACCTTGGATTTCATCAGCTTGCAAAATCTTGGTGGGCCTAGATAAAAAGAGATTATGGTACCTGCATGTACAAATTCGAGAAGCACCTGAAAAAATTCAAGCACTTGTTGAAGATATGGAATAAACATACCTTTGGAAATGTATTCCAAAGCATGTAGGAAATAGAAGACAGACTAGCAGTGTTGCAGAAAACTTTCATTTCAGGGACCAAAACCACTGAATTAATGAAAGAGGAGGAGGAGCTCAAAGCACAGTTAGAAGAAAGGAAGAAACAAGAGGAAATTCTTTGGAGATAGAAATCGAGGGTCCAATGGATCAAAGAGGGCAAAAGGAACACAAAGTTCTTCCACAAAGGTATGGTGCATCACCGATATATTAATAGAATAACACACTTGGAACGTGGTGCATCACCGATATATTAATAGAATAACACACCCAAATCGCTCAAGAGATGAACACCTACTACAAAGATCTCCTAACAGAAACTAGCAGGGATAGAACAACAACAATCTGATGGGTAACCAGTCACATACCCTCTCTTGTGACTCCAAAATAGAATGAAGCACCGATGAGACCCATCACTCAAGAAGAAGTGGACCAAGAAGTGAAAGGAATACCCTTAGGAAAGGCCCCTCACCCAGATGGATTCACCACAAACTTCTTCCACTACTGCTGGGATCTAATAAGGGAAGAGGTATGGCGGGTCGTTGAGGAATCTCGAACCTCAGGCCAAGTCCTCTCCACTCTCAATGCTATGTTTCTCACCCTCACCCCAAAAGAGGAGAGGGTCACTCATCCCAAATAGTATAGACCAATTTCCCTTTGCAATGTCATCTACAAAATCATTACAAAGGTGATTGCAACACACCTTATGCCAATCTTTCCTTTTGTCATCTCTAAGGAACAAGCAAGTTATGTAAAAGGGTGGAAAATCATGGACATCTTCATACTGGCTCATGAGGTAATCCACTCTCTCAAGACGACCAAAATCCCAGGTATGCTCATCAAACTTGATCTCTCCAAATCTTTTGATAGAGTCAACTGGCAGTACCTTCACTCCATGTTAGAATCCTTTGGATTTGACCATCAATGGGTAAAATGGATCTTAAATCTTACCTCCTCAACCATCTTCTCCATTCTTGTAAATGGGGTGCCCTCCCAACCCTTCTCCCCTTCCAGGGGCATCAGACAAGGAGACCCCCTTTCACCTTTTCTGTTTCTTCTCATGGCGGAAGGCCTTGGGAGATATATCAAGACGACGGTCCTAGAAGGCTTCCTCAAGGGCTTACCCTTGCATAACATCCAACTGGCACCCTCACATAGTCAATTTGTTGATGACACCCTCCTCATGAATTCCCCAACCGTGGGAGAGGCCAACAAGCTCAATTCCATCCTCTCAGATTTCGTGGAGGCTTCAGGCATGACCCTCAACCTAGACAAATACAAACTCTACTTCTTCAATACTCTGATAGTGGTTTAGAATCATATTTCCTAACTCCTTGGCATACCTAAGAGCTCCCATCTATCCAACTACTTAAGCATTCCCCTAACCATCACATCGGCGAGATCCATCTCATGGGACAGTCTACTTCTTTCCATTTCTAATAGGTTGAATAACTAGACCTTTAGACCTCTCAACATTGTAGCCAGACTGGTCCTACTCAAGTCAGTCCTGCAGACTTTGCCAACCTACCTCTTCACAGCCTTGGTAGTGCCCAATCAGGTCATCAGAGCCACAAAAACCTTCAATGTAGCTTCCTATGGCATGGACAACAACCTAATAAGAAATGGGTGCTAGTCGGATGGGACAAGCTCTGCAAGCCCAAAACTCTAGGAGGGCTGGGACTTCGTGACCCAAGGAAACTCAACCAAGTCATGGGTGCCAAAATGTGGTGGAGATGGTTAAAGACCCCCAGAACACTATTGGCGCAAATATGGAAAAAAAATTGTGCTCGAATCACACAGGCATACCAACTCATCAGACACAATGACCAAGTACACAGATTCAATATATGGAACACAACCTAGAAAAACAGAGATTTAGTGCAAAATCATGCCTTTTGAGAGATTCAAAATGGAGAAAGTGCACTATTCTGGTAGGACTCATGCCTACTGTGAAAACCTTTGAGTGACCTGGAAGAACTCAACCCACTTAGGTAGGCACTAAACCAAACCACATTTCTAAGGGTGAAAGATCTTTGGAAAACCGTTGATCAAAGGTTGTCGTGGTGTCAATGGAAAACCTCCACTAGGGAGCTACTGGTCCCAGAGGACTTGGACCTATAGGCCTAGAAACATTATGCAAGTCACAAGAAAATCCACACCCGAGAAGGCCCGAACATTCTCATATAGGGGTACTCCATCACCGATAAATTCTTATTCAAAGAGGCCTACTATGTACAAGGCAACTACCCGAATCATGATAAGGAAAACATCTAGAACAAGGTTTGGATTCCCACACTTTGGCCTAAGGTGTCCACCTTTTTATGGCTTATAGATCATAACCGTATCCTAACTTGGGATAACCTCAGGAAAAGGGGCTTCATAGGACCCTCAGTCTGCACCTTATGTCAACAACAAGAGGAAATGATGGAGCATCTCTTCAATAGATGTCACTTCAGCGAGTGGATTTGGGACCAAGGATCTCAAGCAATGTGCAGATCGAACTGAAACAGAAGCAGCATCAACGACACAATAGAAAATTGGGACTAGCTCTCCTACAAAAATCCTATTCTTTCATACATCTAGCAACTCCTTCCGGGCTTCACTCTTTGGCAAATCTAGAAGGAGGGAAATAAACGAATCTTCCATTTCAAGGCCTCCACACCAGCCCTAACTTGGTAAAGAATAGTCACGCTTATAAAAGAAATAGTCAGAAGCAAACCCTGGAAACTGGAGGATTTAAAATGCACTCTAGAGGAGCAATACATTTTTCAGAACTGAAATCTTAGCTTGACTAATCACTTTGCGGTGACTGCAACCAATTGTCAACACAATAGCCCAACCACCTAGTCCCCTCCTCCAATAGGATTCATAAAGATCAACTTTGATGGGGCTTCCAAGGGGAATCTAGGACCAGCGTGATATGTGGCCATACTCAAAAAATCTAATGGAGAAATCCTCTGCCTTGTAGCAAGTTACTTGGGGGAAAGCACAAACAATGTGGTAGAGCTCACCGGCCTCTTACAAGGTCTCCAAGTAGCAATTGCTAACCACTTCCACAAGCTCATTCTAGAAGGGGACACTCAAATTGTCATTCAGTTAATTACCAAGATTCTCCATGGGGAAAATCCGATGAAAATTTCACCCAGCTGGAGACTCTCAGGGATACTTGAGGGATTTGGGGCCCTCCTTAGGGCCAATCTTAGCATCATACCCTCTCATGTGAATAGGGCAACAAACAATGTAGCAGATTGCCTGACAAATGAAGGGGTAGCAATGGAGAGGGAACACATCTATTGGGAGGCACATATCTCTGAAAGAACAAATATCTCAACCTGTTGTCACACCCTTTCCAACAAGAATTTACTAACCCTGGATGGGGTGCCATGTAGCATAGCTAGGCCATGTGGTTTGGAGCTAGGTTGGGCCTTAAACACAGGCCACCAAATACCATCCCCTCACCATTAAGATGGGAGCAAGCCTGAGCATCCAGGCCCATGGGATGAGCCCTCTCACGCGAGTGAAGAGGACGGACGCACAGGGCACTAGGAGGATAGCCTTAATGGTCGATCCTGTCATGATCACCCTCATGTTTATCAATGGTTTTGGCCAGGAGAGAATTCATTTTGAGTTCGAACAGCCGAAGGCAGACATCTCTGAGCACTGGTGCAGAGGTAACAACCTCGCTAATGTTCTCATCATTGTTTTCCTCATACAGATGCCGAGGGAAAGAGGCAAGCTTTGCAGAGGCGCAACCTGGTATCCTCTCGATGCTCGCTAGAAGAGACAACAAAGATTTGAATGAGCGTTTTCCATGGCTCGGACACAACTAGTCCACAAATCCAGGAAGCCCATGACACCTCCCATGGCCTATGTGGAGGACATTTTTTTGGAAAAACCCATTCAGGCTCCTCTAGAACATCTCCTCTTTACAGTTCCCAACAATTGGAATCCACCAACCTGCTTTCCAGGGGAGGCTGAGCTAAAGGCCACAGGGACAATGCATAGCTTCCATAGAAAGGACGACCAAACAGAGGAACCCACTACTTGCTATGTCGAAGAAGAAATCATGGAAGTTATGGATGCGACAATGACTTCAAGTGAAGGGGAGTTCTCCATGGATGTGGACCACGAGAATGCTCAAAGAGGATCATAAGGAAGCCACATGAAAGGAGAGGAGGAGGCCATCAAACTAGGAGAAGCACTGCCGGAGGATAGCTAGGTGAGGGATGGTGGAATGGATCCTATTCCATGTCCCCTCTCCATCATGTAGGAAGCATGGCATGTCCAACAACCTTTCTTCCACCCGGAACACCTCGAGCTGATATTTGAAACACGAAGCTTGGTAGAAGACTAAATCCACCGTGCCATCCAAATCAACCAGTGCATAGACATGTTGTATGATGCCTACTCCAACACGCCACCAGAACGATGGTGCCCAATGTGTGCACAACCCTTTGCACTGCCAGCCAGAGCGGGAAATTAGGGAGGAGATGCTGAAACCACCGGGTAATTGTTACAATTAATGTTTCCGTTTAGAAGTTTTGTTTTGATTAGAACTAGGGCTCTGACATTGTCAAGGTTTCACTATGTTGTAAGTAGGAAGCTAAGGGACCATTTTCAGACTAATGGCTGTCATATGTCCTGGTTTCCTTCGGGCAGGACAGATAGCAGCTCGTTTTTTGATATAAGATGCATAGGAGGCCGGTTGTCTCGGTTTCCATTTTTCTGGTGGGACAATTGGTAGTCCAGACGTATTTGTAAGCTTGAAAAGTTAATCCAATAAGATCCTCACCTTTTTTACTTTAAAAAAATTCATATTATGAAATTTAAAGAAGGATAAAAATAATAATGCATAAAAATTAAGAAAAAAAAATACCTACAAACTCAATATTAATTAAAAATAAATTATTATTAATTTAAAAATTAATTAATTTAATTTAAAAAATTTAATAAATACAATTTATAGTGAAAATTTCTAAAAGTCCAAACATAAAATAAAACCTAAATCAACTCTAGAAAACTCACAACCTACAAACTAATATAGAGAGTATAAATTTAACATATATTTGAATGGTATGTTTAGAAAGGTAGAGATCCATGTAAATAATAAGAAATGATTTATGGATATTTTTAATTTAATTATTTTTATTTTTATAATATAATTTTTTAAATAAAATGATTTAATAAAGATATGTAAGTGTTAATGTTGATTTAAATTAATTTAGATTTATTTTAAATCTGGATTTATAAGTATTTAAAGATATCAAGTTTTTTAAGGTATAAATTGTTTTATCATTTATTTTTATGTCATGTATTAATTTCTTTATAAATAAAAAAAATACACCTTAAAAAATTTGACACTTAATAGATTATTTGAATTTAAAATGAATTTCACTTAATTTAAAATGAATCTGATTTTTATATCATATAAATTTTTTGTATCATATAAATTTAGGTGACATCTTCTGATACTCAGAACACCTCACTACTGTGAATGCAATTATAAACTTAAATGAAAACTTTTCCCATCATAAAATAATAAAATAGATAATATTAAATTATTTACAAACAAGAGATTCTCTAATCAATAAAGCATTATGTCTATTATAATTGATGTACATGTCACTTAATTATAGAAATTCATGGAGAATTGATGTACATGTCACTTAATTATTACAAATTCATGGTTTGTTGGTACACGGTGTTTAATTATCATATTAAAGAGAAATATTTATATTAATTGATGTACATGTCACTTAATTATTAAAAATTGGATGGTTTGTTGATACATGGTGTTTAGTTATCATATTAGAGAGGCTGAAAAATATATGCTATATTATTGTTAAATAATGTCACCATTATATTTTAAAAAAAAATCACACGTTATTAAAATAGTTTATTTTCTATTTATGTATTTATTAAAATTTAGGAAGTTATTTATATGATAATACATGGTTTTATTTTGGGTTTGCAACCAATGTAACGATTATCAAAATTTGTCCTTGAGAACGTCGATATTATGATTCATGTGAACAATAACATTGAAATTAAAGTCTATCGTTAAAAATTATGCCTTGCCATTTCATTAGTTTCAAAAATAATATATGCTTAGCATTAACATAAATGGCAACAACAAAGTCTTCAATAAAATCCTATTCAAATTTAATAATTTTATTTAATAATGGATTTTTCTTGTGTCATTAATAATCGTCAAACTATTGAGGATATAACTTTGAATATTTATAGTGATCATAGTCGCGCTAGATCCCAAGAGCTCGTTGAGCGGCGACGTGAGGGATATGCAAATGGAACTGAACCCTAATGGGGAGAAGGAAGCGACGATCCTTTGCAGGGCCGAGGTGAACCAACAACCGCCCACGGAGAGGGATCCCGAAACGGAAACGAAGCCAGTCCCCATAGATGAAGTCTTCGTCGTGCTTCCAGCACCAGGATGGAAGAAATGGTTCATCTCGTCGAGAAGGTTAGCGGCCGGCGTAGAGGAAACTGAAGAGGGCGGCTCCAATTCGTTCTTTGGCAAGAGAGAACGAACGATTTGGGACAAGATCAATGCTGAGAATAGACAGTGGATGAGGCAAGTGCTAAACCCTAGCCGTCGTCGCCACCTTGTTCTAAAGTTCGAAAGCCATTAAAATAGCAGAGACCTTAGGGATCTTCGTCTCTTAGGGGGATTCTCCGCCTTCGCTATGGTGCAGGAATCTAGTTAAGAGTAATGCAAGAGAGAGGTTTCATTCTGAATATCGCGGCGAGACTAGCTCCGAGATTGCGGCAAGCTTCACCCTTTTTGTAAAGACCATTGCCAGATCTTCTCTCTACTTGTAGGGTCAAGACTCAGACTCTATTTTTGAGCTCAAAACCAAAATCCACCAAGCTATAGGTATTTTTCCTGGGTTCCAATGACTAATCTTCGAAGGATGACAGCTTGGAGATGGTTCTGTACTACGAGACTACGGGAATATAAAAAATGCAACCATTTCTCTCACTTCTCGTTTGCATGGAGGAGAACCTTCAGTCACTCATCCAATCTCTTACAAGTAGGTCGTGAAATCAGGGACTTCTTCTCCTTCAGGGTTCAAGGCTGAAGCTTCAAAAGTAAAGGAGCCCTTTAGATCTGCCTTCATTATGGAGCAGTGCACAGAACCTCCAACAACAGAAGTCGAAGATCCCCAAGTCTATGGCTATGCCTTTATCTACCAGGCAAAATCCCTCATTTGTCGCTTCAACGGAATTTGGCCCTTGGCCCCTGCACTAAAGGAATGGGTTAACAAGACCTGGTCGGAAGGTCATGAGCTGTTCTTCTACTCCAAGGGCTTCTTCATCGCCAAATTCTCCACAGAAGTCGAATGTCAACGCGTGCTAGAGCAAGGTCCTTGGTTCTAGGGTAGATTTGGTCTCTCCATGCAGAGATGGTTCCTAGAATTCAATCCACTGACCATGACATCCATGACTACATCGGTATGGGTAAGACTACTCAATCTACCTCTACATTTCTATTCTTCATCCCTTTTACCCACCCTGGGTAATGCATTGGGTAGATTTATCAAGATAGACATAGATAGAATAGAGAAAGGCTTCGTCACTTTCGCCCGCATATGACCTCAGTCAAGGGCTTCCGGATAGGATTCTTATAGACTAGGATAAGGGAGATCCTTTCATACAGATGGTTAATTATGAGAACAATGCCTTCAGATGCCTCTCCTGTCAGCAAACAGGGCACCTCCAGGCAACTTGTCCTCTTTCCCCAATCCCTCCCTCAACTTCTGGAGCACGTAAAAGAGCCAATGGTTGGCAAGGACCAAAATCTCACAAAAGTTGCCCGAACCCTTCCTCCGACAACAAGCAACATCACAAAGATGCTCCAACTCCTCCGCCTTCCTCAATTCTTTCGCAGGCCCCAACTTTCACTCATCATCCAAAACACCAGCCTGCGGCCTCGGCACAAAATCCTGAAGATTCAGAAGTCATGATTCCAATTCCCGCAATTAAGTGTTAATGAGATTCTTATTTAGTGTTAATTGTGTTAATTAAATAAAAAAAATTAAAAAAAATGAAAAATGGCACACATACAAATATATTGTTCTAAGAATTAGTTAAAGGAGTGGAACCATGTTAAGCCCTAGACAAAGCTCCATGATAAGTATAAAACCCCTTATTAAGCCTTATATATTGAACTATTACATTTCTAGTGTTATAT
>JASDQU010515266.1:54562-71912 GCA_032191745.1 Picea mariana | reverse complement strand
GAATTTTTTCTATAATTTTGTTCTGGGACATTTTAGACAGTGAACTTTTGAGAAGAATGAGGTGGAATATCGAGGTATAGGTTATTAAAATCTCAAAGTATGGTTCATTATAATTTTGAAGATATATCCTATGGAAGACAGGGTTTGTGACTCATCCTAGAATCAATTTTAAATGAGTTATTGTTGAATTCTCTCTATACACAATACTTTCATAAAAATAGTCCATGCAAGACAAGGTTTGTGACTAATCTTGAAATCAATTTTAAAAGAGTCATCTTGACACTTTCAATGTAACATTTTTTAGTGAATATTTAGACTCTCAAATTTTCATAATCATGAGATGACACACTGAAGTGCATGTGGAAAAAATTTCATAATTTGACTCATTATAGTTTATGATATATTGCTTGTGAAAGTTACCATTTTTGCACAAGTTATTTTCTAGTGATTTTAAGAGCTTTGTCTCTAGTTAGCAAGCTCATTTAAAAAAAAATAGATATGTTCTGTGACATATTTAAATAAATAGGAAAAATATAAGTATTATTATTTTCTCAAATGGAAATTGCTACTTCAATAATTAATACTCTTAGTAAAACTCTAGAAAGATCACACGGGACGTTGGAGGAAAATGAAGATTTCAAAAAAAACTATCCCAATTAAAGAAAAAGTTGATGAATTGAGCGGTAGTATGTTGAAACTAGTGGGTTTATCAAGTTCTCAAGAATGTATTAAAAAGGAAATGAAAGATAAAATGAAAAAGAATATGGATGAAAATAAGGAAGAAATAAAAAATCCATGAAAGAAAACATGGAAGAAATACAAAAAATATAAAAACCCATGAATTCCATAGAAACCATTATCTTATAGAGGATCCCTAATTTGGATATGGAGATACAAGAAAATCATGAAAATAAGGAGAACACAATTGTTGAGACTTAATCACATATGGGGAGTATTTCAGCACATTTGGAGAGAACAATTAATGAATCTCATAATCATGATCATTCATTACCCTAAGATCCACATCATTAGGGATTCAATTTATCACCAAGGAACTACTTCATTTCAAAGATCGATATGAGGAATTTTGATGGTAAAGATTTTGTAACAGGTCTATTCTAGATGGATCAATTCTTTGATCTACACCACATTCCAAGCTTATAAAAGATAATTATTGTAGTCTTGTATTTATAAAATAATCATTATGTTTGGTATCAATGGATTTGTGAAAGAAAAAAAGGATTATATTATCACTTGGTTCATTTTTATGGATGAATTGATAGTACATTATGGGGATATTAAGAGAAATACATTCTTTAGTCAATTTATAAACCTTTAGAAAAATGGTCCAATTTTTTTCTTCCTCAGAAAAAAGAATAATTTTGTTCATCCAGAGAGAACCAAATTACATTCTATAGGTGCATATAGCACCACCTAAGCATGGTTATAATGATCCCAAGGGGAAAAATAATTGGTTGGGATGCCAAAAAGTAAAAATTACAAGAATGAACTGGGTAATAAACCCCCACTGGGCTAGTAAAAAAAAACCCAAACAAGAGAGCTCAAAAAAGTAAAGACCCAGATATGAAATCCCAAACAAACCCAAGTGATCGGAAGGACCAGGTCATAGAGGTATGTAAACCTCAGAACAACAAACCCAGAAGACAACAATCATCGATGGAGACCTTGATAAGCATGAGACCAGAAAATGCACACCCTCTCAACAGGACCTCAAAGTGTCGCATGGAAAAAAACACTACACACCCAAGACAAAATGTCTAAGCTCTAGCACAAAACATGAAAGATGGAGGAGAGGATACATCGATATCCACCAATAGGAGCTGGATATAAGAATACATCAAACCCTAAACAAACAAAGTAACTCGAGAGAAGAACCACAAACCAAAAGCTGAAAAAATGGAAGAAAACACCCCAGGACCCAACCCGAGATCCGCACTTCCACAGAGAAAAAACAACCATATTTACTACAAATTGTAGCCTCTAGCTTCACCTCGAAACAAGGTACCCCGACAATGCCCCCAAAGATGTACCCAACAACAAACTGCCTCCCGTAGCGGAAGAAGAAACCACTGTGTTCACAAAATCACCCGATAGAGGGACAGATCCGGGCAGATAACACCTTCTGAGCTGGACTAAGATCTAGGAAGAAGACATAGCACACATAGAGAGAGGGTGAAAGAAGCTGTTGACCACCTCCATCCACTAGAGAGAGACTGATCCTAGCACGAGGAGGAAGGATCTACCTTGCAAGAAAAATATCAGGAAGAAAGGCCCTGAAGAAAGAGAGGAAATCCATAGGAGTGGGTCTACAAAGCAGGGGAGGCCACAAAATATTTCTCCCTTGGCCATAGGCAAGATACAAATGAGGCGTCTGCGGCTACGGAAACCCTAGCCGCAGACCGCCTCTCCCTTCAGAAAAATGGTCCAATTACAAAGCACATTCAACATTTCCAAAATGTTAATCTCGGGGTAAAGAATATTCCAAAGGATAATTCATTAGATCTCTTTATGGGAACTTTAAAGGGGAAAATTCAACATGAGGTGCGTCTCTATGAACCTAACTCCATAGAGTAAGATTTCAATATGGAAAGGAAAGTGGAAAACAATATGGGTGCTAGAAGGGTGGCCACTAACAAATATAGAAAGCCCAATGTTCCCTCTCTTAACCTCACTCGACCATCAAGGTTGACATCTCAAAAAATGGATGGAAGAAGAGTAAAGGGTTTATGTTTCAATTGTGACAAGAGGTATAGTAAGGGGCATAAATGCAGTGATAATAAATTATTCTACATAAATTGTGAAGAGGAAGAAGGTCAAGAATTTGAACATCACAAAGTCTAGATCTATAAGAGACTATTCCAATGATACATTTGCATGCATTGGCTGACATCAAGACTCCAAAAACCTTCAAGATACAAGGATACATGAAAACAGAAAAGGTAACAATGCTGATTTATTTGAGTAGTACCCATAACTTGATCAATTACAAATTAGCAAAATATCTCAATTTCTTTCTATTTGCATCACTATAGTTTCAAGTAATGGTTGCAGATGGAGGTACCATAAGTTGTTCTGGGAAGTTCCATGGTATTAAGCTCAATATTGGGGGTAATTTATTGGATAGTCCCATGATTGTCATCCAAATGGAAGGTGTTGATGTTGTATAAGGGGTTCAATTGTTACAATATTTAGGAAAAGTGGCCCTTGATTTTCAAGATCTTTTCATGAGATTTTCCTCAAAAGGAAAGAATATTTATCTTATACGTATCCAACGGAAACCATATAAGTTTATAATCTCTAATAGGATGAAAAAATTACTCTAAAAGGGACAACATGATGTAATTTCAAAATTGTCCTCACTATAGGTTCAAACATCTATATCCTCTTCTCCAATGGATCTCAAAATAGTTATCAACAACCATTCTAAGGTATTTGGAGAGATGCATATGTGTCTTCCACCTTCTAGAGATCATGCTCATGCTATTCACTTGAAACCTGGAAGTGTATCACCTAAAAATAGGCCTTACAGGTATCCATATGCACAAAAGAGTGAGATTAAGAGTATGATGTAAAAAATGTTAGATTATAGAATCATTCAACCTAGCCAAAATTATTTCTCTTCACCAATAGTGATAGGTAAAAAGAAGGATGGTTCATGGCATATGTGTCCAAATTATAGACAACTCAACAAAATGACCATCAAAGATAAGTTTCCTATTCGTGTCATTGATGAATTATTATATGAATTTCATGGAGAAATTTTATTTACTAAGTAGGATCTTCATTTGGGATACCGTCAAATCAGAAAGAGGCAGTAAGACATTCCAAAAACAACATTTAGAATACATGAAGGTCGTTATAAATTTTAGGTTATGCCATTTGGACTTACTAATACACCTTCAACATTTCAAATCTTGATGAATTCTATTTTCAAACCATTCCTTAGAAAATTTACGTTAGTATTTTTTGATGAAATACTAATCTACAACAAATCTTGGGAAGAACATGTAAAACATGTTGATAGAGTATTACAACTTTTGGAAGAGAAAACAATTTATGAAAATCCTTCCAAGTGTACCTTTGGAGTTCAAGAAGTGGAATATTTTGATCATATTGTATCTCATGAATCTATAAATGTGCACCCTAACAAAATTAAATCTACGAGGGAATGACCAAATCCCAAAACCTTCAAAAAACTTAGAGGATTATTAGTATTGAAAAGCTATTGCTGCAAGTTTGTCAAGAACTAGGGTAAAATAATTACACCTCTAATAGCATTATTAAATAAGGAAGAATTTTTTTTGGACTCGAGAAATAACCAAATATTTTGAAAAAATTAACGAGGCTATTTGTACAACTCCTATCCTAGTCACACCTAAATTAAAAAAAAACATTTATTGTGGCATTTGATGCCTTAGGCCATGGCATTAGTGTAGATTTAATGAAATAAAGAAGACCCCTTGTGTAGCACACCCAACCCTCTAAGGACATTTTGAGGGATGGGGTATTAAAATTTCACTTCTTATTAAACATCTTGAAGCCTATTCTTGAGGGCACCAATGTCCCTTGCTCGTCAAGATCTTTCCAATGACTGTAAGTAAGCCCAATTCTGATATTGAAGTCAAAAGTAATGGCCTTCCAAATATCTCATCCCTCATTCACCAAATGCCACCTCATTGCTACATAGCCTCCACATGACCCTCTAGTACTCATGCCATCTAACATGCAAATGTCAAAGCCTTGACATGGAACTTTCCATATAGCTTACCAACCCATAGTTTCGACCACATAGAAACCTAATGTCGTCGTTGAGAATTTCATTCCCATGGGTTGAAAATATCTCCAGCTAAATGTTTTGATGATGCACAATTAATCAGACCCCTTCCTGGATCTTATGGCTCGCAAGCTGCTCATCCAACGAATGTTAGTGAGTTGATGAATGCAATCTGCACGGGGGTTAACACCCCTCCCATCTGACATCGTTGATCCTCAATGAAATTGCACATGGATAAACGGTTCATGTATCATCATTGCATCCCCACTGATATTGATGGATCTCAATGTGTCGTCAATCTATTTCTTCATTGATATTATTCAATTAATATCTAACTTGCCATCCTTCTACCCCAATGATGACACATTGGGCATCGACAGTCCAGGTTAACTAGCCTGTAGATCTAAATATCCAAAATAAAAAAATGGTCGGAGGAATCTCTTGTCTAATAAGACCCACCTTTCCTCATCACCTAATTACATAGTGACATCTATCACTACTTAGCCCCATTGGCTACCATGCTGGCACCCTCATGCCATCAGGTCGTCAACCTCCCTTAGACAAAACTTGAGGAAATTAATGGTGTAGATCTCTCTCTTCTATCGATAGTTTGATATCTCTCCTTTTGTTGTTGAAACCTGTGTCATCGATGCTCTATCCTTCTCTAGTGTTCACTAACCTCGCACCTCTGACAACGACATGTCAAGCTCAAAAATCTAGATCTCACATGTGTTCTCCGCTTGACCAGCGCTCCATATATACTACCCATATATTTGATGGTTGTGGTTAAGCCAGGGTCTAAAGGACCTCCTCATCTAAATGGGTCCCACTTCCACTCTACCACCCTATCCCTGTATGAAATATACCACCCCTTGGACATATGGGTTGTCGAGTCATAAATCCATATCATCGAGATGTCACCATGACATCATAACCCTCTTTATCCTTTTCCATACAATCCACAGACCTTTGTATGATAGAGATCACTTCCCAACTAGTCATCGATCTATTATCCATATTGGCTATCAGAGTTATCCCGTCAGAGTGTTTCTAGTTATACTTCTAGGGGGAATCTTATCATCGGACTCTGAAGTTTTTTTCCACCTGGCATCTGAGGCCACCATGTACCTTCCACCTAGGCATCTATTTCCACGTGTGTTGGTCACCTAGCATTACACATGGCACAATCATACCCAAAGGAAACTGCCTCAAAAGGGTCAAAACTCCATGACGTTTGGCACCACCCATGTCCTGACATGTTGGTTGAGGTGAGTCTACACATCATTACAAAACAATTGTTTCGGCCTTGTCTGAGACTGAAACTTACTCCGAATGATATCCTCCCTTGGACAACTAGGATCTGTTATCTTGCGAGGTTGACGATCGAGTTCTAATATTTCCCTTATACCGACCAAGGGTCCATATCTGTACACTACACCAAATCAACGACCACAATCCTCCAAGGTAAAAACATTCTTTATGAGTCACTAAGGATACTGTTGAGCCTTCACCCAAATCAACGGCCCAAAAAAAATATACCCTTACTCTGACCAATGGTCTAGATTATTTCTCGACGTCTTTCCATCATAGTTCCATCAAGAACCTACACTTAAATACTTTGGTGACCAATTCCAAATAGCGTTCAATATAATCTCACTGGTTAGTCCTCTGATATATCGATAGTCCTTGTTGATTTAGAGTTCTTGTTTTTACACGCGTCATAGCCTACTCTAATGGAGGGTCCTGAGGATCTATTTGTGGTGTCAAATCAATTTATGCGACTCTTACAGTATCAAACATGGGTTTTATACCTATTAACAGATTGAAACTAGACCTAGTCATTCAGTGAAGTCTTCTAAGCAAATTCGAGGGAGTTACTAGACTCTTAGGAGATCTTTCCTTGCTCCAAAAATTGCTAAGTCATTCCTAATTCACCACTTTAGGTGGAGATTCACGTCCTATGAACTTCCTATACCAGGACAGGGATTCCACGGTATAATTAAGACTCTTTGAACCATAGAGACACCTCTCTCAAGGGCTAAGACATTCCCATTCCTATCTTAGGACACGCTGTCCATTCCTCCTAGGGGTATTGCACATTCTTAGTTTATAAGTATTTTTTCCCTTTAGAGGCATAACACTATAAAAATTATTCTATTGCACACATGGGAGGAACAAACATATAGAAATGTCCATGTTTATATGTGCAAGGCCTCCACCATTCTTGCATCTTCATAATACCTTAAAAACAAGGGTTTGTCAATGAAAAAAACTATTAACATCACTAATATGGCCTATACATCCAAAGTACACCTACAAGCATCTATGTTTCTATTGTATCAAGATGTATGAAATACTTATCTGTTTACAAGATATGCCAGCCAAATAACTGTGGATGTTCACCTTTCCACGCAACCATGAAAGAAGGAAGATCAATGATGAGTCAAAGTACGGAAGGGTTGGATCAAAAAACAACTATGTGAAAGACAGTTAAAAAGTGGACAAATGGATTCCACTTAGAATTAGGGATTTTGAGTAATGGTGTAAGGGTTTTTACCCACCTTTTTGTATAAATAGAAGATGTATGAGGTAGCTAGGGGTGTCATATATTATCTATGAGTTCATAAAAAGTGCTTTGAGCATATTTTTTAGTTTGAGTCGAAGTATATTTGTTGTTGAAAGATGTGGAGCTCAGATGCAGTCAGTATTGAGATGTATTGGAGGGTTAGGTCGCAATTGGTGGAGCTTGGTGCAACACTGGTCAACCTCACCAATACTAAAACTATGATGTGATGCGTGCAACACATAACCTTTTTTGATGAATAATAAGAAATAAATCACAAGATCTTTCTAGATGTAGCCTACAGGGGGTGAACCATTGTAAAATGGTGTCTTTATGTGTGTTATGTTGATTTTTCATACTTATGATGAATTAATGGTTAGATGAATGCATCTGTTAGAGTTTATTTACAATATGCACTAGAATAATCATGCTGAATGAATGCTATTTAATGGATAAAATACTAGATCTCGTGAATGTTATGGTAGAATGCATGTTAAAGTAGAAGTAGAAGTAAAAGGAATACCCCCAATCCCTTCCATGATTGCAGACATTTGCATCTTGCAATCACCCATAATCCATCTCGACTGAGACTATGATATGAACTTTGTGCATGGTGTAGCATTATAGTTTACCATAAGGGACGATGGTGAATAGGTTTTTGTTGGAGAACGAAGGTAGAACGTGGGTCATCCCAAACATCCAACAAATGCTTCTGTTGTTGGCTGGAACTCAGAAGACTAATCTAGAAGGGATTTGGTAAGAATGTCAATGAATAATATGCAGTGGTAGAAATGAATGTTTAGGCCATGGAAACCTACAAAGAAAGATATTGAAGAATGGTTGGAGACAAAGCAACTCTATTTTGTGCATAAAGATAACATAAGTTCTTGATATACACCATTCTAGTATCTTGTGACATCCTTCTCATTACGACAACAACTCTTTAACAGGTGCGAATTTTTTTTTTTGTTTAAGGTGTGTGCGTGTGTGTAAAAAGGAAATAGACATACTTGACTCTACGTCGTCACCTAACGACTAGCCAGATGCAACCACGATGATCACAAAAAGAGGAAATAAGGCACACAACAAGCAACTGCAAGCATTAAACGACCATAAACATAAGGAAGAATTCATAATAGTATATTTTACTATTTCTGCACAGGAAAGAAGGGCATTTAATCTTAGTCCTTTGCTCTAGAGAGAGAGAAGGTCATATAGGCTCTTGGCCGACTGCTCAGGTAGAAACTAGTAACTCAACGAGTAACAAGACACAAGCAAGGCAAACACAACAAGGTGACATACGACATACAACAGGAAGTTGCATGCATTAACGACGATCACTCAGGAAATAAGTTAGACTGACTACCCGCGCATCCTACCCTGCAAAGGTTAGGATCTCCAAGACACATAAGCAATGCTCAAGCCCAGGTTCGCACCGATTTTAACCATTTAAGGTCTCAGGGCTGGCGACTATTGTGAGGAACATGGAGGTGTCTACATCTCGCCCGACACAAGCAGACCACGCAATGCAAGAAAACCAAGTACTACAAAATCAAGGACAACCATGACCTCTACGGGAGACGCAAGTCAGAAGGACTCCAACATCAACCTACCACTATTGAGACTCAAGACTTTAATCATAGACCAATTACTCCATTTGTTTTCCATTAAGCGATGAAATACCAACCCAGTCTTAAACAATTTACATTAAGTAATTGCAAGTCCCTGTTTACTGAATCATAATGAAATTACCACAACATCACCATAACATAACCATATCGTCGCCTTCTACATCACATTATCAGTGCAATTAAAATAATGATGACTTAACCCTTTGTTTGTTACTAGTAACAACGGAACTACCAAAAACATGACCATAATAACCATGTATTTACTTTCATAATAGCATAGCATTGTAAGTTGAACTAAAAATGGCCTTCATTACAAAAACTTGCAAATAAAATAATTGAGGATTAACCCAATAAATTAAAATCAAAGGGAACATATTGTATATCAGATTGTAGAAGAATTTATTTTATTGCAAATCGTAACCTTTATTTCAACTGGAAATCATGTTCTTTTAATTACACCTAATGTTCATAATTCTGCTCACCGTATGATCAATTAGCATTGTAAATTAACTACTAATGAATTGTCATTACAAATATATTGAAAATAACATAATCGATGTTCCTAATTCTACTCACCATATGATAACTAGCATTGTAAATCAACTACTAATGACTTGTCATTACAAATATATTGAAAATAACATAATCGATGTTCCTAATTCTGCTCACGATATGATAACTAGCATTGTAAATCAACTACTAATGACTTGTCATTACAAATATATTGAAAATAACATAATCGATGTTCCTAATTCTGCTCACTAGCATTGTAAATCAACTACTAATGACTTGTCATTACAAATATATTGAAAATAACATAATCGATGTTCCTAATTCTGCTCACCATATGATAACTAGCATTGTAAATCAACTACTAATGAATTTTCATTACAAGACATGGTAAATGACATAATCGATTATGTACATGATGAATTAAAATCAAGGGAAACATTAGGTGAATCGGATTGCAGAAGAAATTCATAGCACGGTATTTTAAACAAAAAGGCTTTCCAAGATTGTAATTAAAATAATCGATGATTACATAAGCCAACTAGGTAGTTGATTCTGGAGCATACTAACATGCTACTTGTCAGTTATCAAGAGCGGAAACCTGGCGATCATAAATAGCATTGAAGGGTGTTAAGACCACTCGGTGCCAGGCAAGGGTACCACAGGCGTTAAATTAGAAATTACTCGGCTGACTGGAAACTAACTGTCACTAAACCTCTTTCATCCTGAAGGAGAAGGCTACCACTAAAACTCAGCGAATGGAAACAACCGAAATAAAAATGACAGAGGTGAGGTTATGGGTGGAAAATGGGGCATTCCTCAGCGTAATTTAGCACAAAACACGGAGCAACATACAAGAGGACGTAGAAGGAAATTCCTTTCTTTACTTACAAGGATTAAACAACAGTGTTATCAGTACACCAAAGGAAATGAAGTCTCAGATCCCAAGTTACAAACGAAAATGCTAAAGGCCTGTGGCTAGAGCGAAATCTCCTATCCAAATTTCAAAAACAAAAAAAAAAACCAATGCCTGTTGCCAGAACTAAATCTCATATCCCAAATTCAAAATGGAAATGCCCAACACCCCTAAATGCCATGACTGCCGAACAGCCAGAAGACCAACTCTGGACCGATTTAATTGATCTGGTGAGGATCTGAGATCCAGGTTGATTGCATTGAAATTCTTTCAACGATTAGACCGTGTTGGTTATTAGGGTTTAAAACATAACAATAGTTCAGCTCAGGAAGAAAAATGGATTAAGAATGGTCGTTTGAATATGCCAACAGTAAGATATAAACGCCCCCATCATTGCAAACGCCCATAAACATATATAAAATGCCCACCATCAGTTATACATGCCTACAACAATACAAATGCCCACAGTAAGATATAAAAACACCCTCTATAAAGATTAAACGCCCACGACAATATGAAAATGCCCAATGCAATATGTAAATGCCCAGATTAAAACAAAACGCGTACGGCAATTATGAAAATGCTCAGATCAACCAGAACATCCACAACAATATAAAAATGCTCACTTTAAAACAAAATGAACTCCATAATTCCCAATACAAAGTCCAAATAACAGAATCCCAATCACTCCATCCCTTGGCTAAGGTTGGTCGTAAACACTCAAGGAAGTATATCCAGAAAGCAAAAAAAAACATTACACAGTCCCAAATATCAATCGAAATACAAGACTAAATAAAACTTAAGCTCTTCCAAGTATAAAATGATGCACATCCCGACGGAGACACAATCCAAGGATAGATATAAAATAAACTGCGTCCAGATGTGGAACGGTACCCAGTCCCAACTATAACTGTAAACACTTAGAGAGGGATAAAAAAAATCACAGTAACTAATTATGAATGAAAATTACAAGAACAACAAGCGCTTTCCAGTATAATATTCACAATATCATTAATCCAAATGCAGCTTCCAGTATATGTCATATCAGACTAATCATCAATTTCACAATGCCATTACCACATATTTCTTATGTAAATAACCGTGTGGAATTCAAGGCATTAACTATATAAATGACAACGCAACCCTGTATATGCTACCATGCATTCTAACTATATCATTGTTTGTCATTGACGGTAAGATTATACAGCAACAAAATTACAGCGAAAATCCAATCCGAGCATTCTACTCTACCAATTAAGGAGCGTACCTTTTTCCTTATCGCCCACCTCGAATGTTGTCCACGCGCTCCATGCCGCTCCTGCTCGCCGATCGTCGAGACCTCACTGGTACCTCCCAGCCAATCGCTAGGGGTACTCTGCTTCCCCCTTAGCCCCTCGAGCTGCAAAGGGGCCACACACATTCCAGATGGAACGTCTAGCTTCCCAGCTCGCCTCACAAAGCTGAGCCACCACTCCAATCCAAGCTGAGAAAATCCCAACTCCCAATCAGTCAAGTCACAATTCCGGCAGTGTAACATTACACTAACAGCCGATCCCCTTTCTTCCTCATCTCCCTTTTCTTTTATAGAGTTTTGAGACCCACCAACTTTCCTAATTCACATTTTAAATTAAGTTTCAATAAAATATTCTAATTATTCTCCATCGCACAAGTGTCGTCCATCCCCCTCTTTTCTCCAATAAATATTTTCTTTTAATTTATTAATTGTCTCAAATCCCTCACCCACCTAGAGTCGCTCCTAAATTTACTCCTAGGTGTTCCTAGATCCCCTGACATGTTTTAAATACTTTCATAAAAAAAAAAATGTTACTAAATTAGCTCAGATTAACAGGTTCTTAATTGCAGATTCCTTACTATGTTGACTGTGCTTTTTACCATAAGTTCCCATCTTTCCTTTATTAAGTTTCCTCCATTACTTAATTTCCTAATTCTTATTATTCCCTTCTTTCCCCTTTTTATTAAAGCCCAAAATGGCAGTTGCGTTATTAAATCCTTCCCCTTTTTTTATTAATTTTATATCTTTGTAGTTCCACAAGTTAATGAATAATTTCTTCTTTGAAATTTTTAAATCCACTATTTTTATTAAATTCTACTCTCTTCATTTACCCCAAGAATTTTATGAAGACTAAACTATTACTTAAGTGGGTTTTTTGTTTAAAATTTTTTTATTTTTATTTTTAGGGTTCTTTTTCTTAAGGTTAGACTAAAATTTTACCCTGAGAAGTTTTAGACTTAGGACTTAGATTCTGAATTGACGACACTTGGTTAGGGAAGTTGTTTTAAGGATTTCTTAAGGCGTTAATGTCTTAGGGCCATCTAGGTTTGTTTCTTCCTCATCATTAGTGCGAAGTGCCCTTCAGGACCCACTACGCGCTCCAAGGGTGCCACTCGCCTCGTTCGTTTCTTTTGCGCGACGTGCCCTTCAGGATGCACCACGTGCTCCAAGGGTGCCACTCACTTCTTGTGTTTCTTTTGCGCGATGTTCCATTCAGGATGCACCATGTGCTCCAAGGGTGCCACTCGCTTCTTGTGTTTCCTTTTCTCGACATGCCCTTCGGGATGCACCACGTGCTCCAAGGGTACCACTCGCCGACTTAACTAATTGGTAGACATCTATAACCCCTGGAGTTAACACTCCACCAGGTGAACTTGTGGGAGACTAAGGGCTCTAAGGAATAAGGCCCCCGCCTTATTGCGCGCCCCTTAGAATCATCGTGAGTGACTGTCACAGTCTGCCCTCACGACATCGTGGATCCTCTCGAACTAGGTAATTGTTAACCTACAGTTCGAGCCACGACGGGAGTGCTAGTAGGCTGTGGCATGGCTCATGTCCACACCTCTCCCTCAACCTCTCTGAAAATCATGTGTGGCCCCTTTACTCTATATGTGAGTCTGGTCGGCAAGCTATCGTCAGCCTACATCATCAACAATCATGTCAGAACATGTCAACATCATATCATCAAATCAATGAAATATGACAGTAAATAAATCAACCCAAATAGCACACTCCCTGACTCAATTAGGAGTCCAAGGGGTTCCACCGATGCCTCTGCATCCTCAAGGTTCAAAACCCTGCACACTCAATAAAACTGAGTCAAAGCACCTGTCTACGTCAAAGAAGTAAAACATCATGTCATCTATCATAACGCATCATAATCAAGGATAATGTTTTAACATCATAAAAGTCCAGATCACTTGCAAGCAAGTGTCCTCAAAGAATAAGTTTTCTCAGTGCACTACAGCAAGATGTTACATATCTGCAGAGGTATGTGTTTATTGATTTGCATGAGGAATATTTATGTTACTTTCCAAAGTTATTACAAGAGTGGATATTGAGGTTAAAGGATACCCATTCGACTAATCAGATAATTCCAATTGAGTGGACTGATGATAACATTGTGCAATTGGAAAGGGTTAATAATAAATTCATTATAATTCAAAGTACTACTTGTCTCAATTATTATCTTCAGAAGATCAGCAAAAATGGTATCACGATTGCCTATATTTATGTAAGAATTATCAACTCAAATAGAAGGTCTTTCTATAATTGAACACTTCTCCTATAGGAGGAAATTCAGGGTTCTTCAAGACTTACTCCATGATCAAGAATATTTTTTTTTGGGAAGTTCTTAAAAGTACTGTTCACAATTTTGTGTTTGAAAGTGTGGTATTCAAATAGAATAAGGGAGATACAATCAATATGCTGAAGGTCTCTTACAACCATTAGTTATACGAAATAAACATTGGGAAGAAGTTTCAATGGATTTTATTATAGGTTTACCCAATTATGAAGAAAATATTGTCATCATGGTAGTAGTAGATCGACTTACAAACTTTGCCCATTTTTTCTCTCTTTATGATACTTTTAGAGTAACTATAGTAGTTTCAATATTCATCTAAAAACTCAAAAGTTACATGGAGTCCCCAAGATTATTGTAAGCAAGGATGATTTTAAGAATGGAAATTTATTTTAAAATGTAGAAACCTTGGCAAATCTTACTATCCTTCATATGAAAACTATAATATGTTTAATGATATTTTCGTAAAAATATTCAAATTTCTATGGATTTTATATAGTTTGTATAAACTTTTGGTGATTTTTAAGGTAAAATAATTTTATCCTATAGAATTTGGGTGAATAATTTTTAGAATAGTGAATCTTTGTTTTGGAAAAACCATGGAAAATTAGACCATGAGCGAAATTTAGCCCCTAAAATCATGCTTGATTAAGTGACATAGACCCAATATTCAATGGAAAATTTTGGACTGAATTGTTTTCTTGTTTGGGTAATCAATTAGTTCACAAATCATTTTATCATCCTCAATATTATGGGAAAACTAAGATTGTGAATAAATGTCTAGAAGGATATCTTTGTTTCTTTTCATATGATAAATAGACACAATGAGGCAAGTGGTTTCCCTTAGAAGAATGGTGGTACAATGCATCCTTTCATAATTCATCAAGAATGTCCCCATTTATGAAAATTTATGGATATCATCCTCCATCAATAACATCGTCCTTGAGAGGGAATACAAATGCTCACGAAGTGGAGGATCACATAGGGAACCAACAAGAGGTTCTAAAACTATTGAAGGGCAGCTTGTTTATGGCACAAAGTAGGATGAAATAGAATGTAGATGAACATAGTAGTGAAAGGGAATTTAAAGTGAGGGATTGGGTATTTTTTATGATACAACCATATAAACAAATGTCCCTCAAGAAATAAAATAAGGACAATAAATTAGCACCCAAATATTATGGTCTGTATAAGGTGTTGCAAAGGATTGGAATTATGGTTTACAAATTGGACTTACCTACATATTCATGTGTATATCCAATATTCCATGTTTCGTGATTAAAGAAGGTAATCAGTGACAAGATTCCAATCCAAACTATTTTACCAGAGATTAATGAAAAAGAGAAAATCATACTAGAACCATAAACAATCCTTGAAAAAAGGATTAAGAGGTTGCAAAATCAAGCAATTACTGAGTACCTCATCAAGTGTAAGAACTATAAGTGGAAGAGGCGACATGGGAAGATTATTTCTTCATGCAGACACACACATAGATAGTCATGTGTTGAGGAAAACACTTTTTTTAAGGTGAGGGGCATTTTAATCCCAAGACAAAGCCCCATGTTAAATATAAAACCCCTTATTAAGCTCTATATATTGAATTATTACATTTCTATTGCTATATTTGTATTTAGGCTAGAACCTTTCATTATACCCTTTCATTATAATTGTACCCTTTATATCCTATATCTATATATATATATATATATACCAAGGATACCTAGTGTTAGGATCATATTATCTCATATTTTACATTAAATATATTGTACAACGAGGTTTTCACCTCAAAGTGAACTATTATTCATTTAATTTTTATCATTCTCAAGGCATTGGTTCATAACAAACCATCATCCCAAGGCATATTGACAATAACGAGGGAATAAGTCACAAGTTAAAATCTCATCATGTCCCTCATGGTTACCAATTGATATTTTGATTAGTGGTTGAAACTACCTCCATCCTAATATTTCATGGAAGAGGGATATCCCCCAAGGATTTCCTTGAAGAGAGAGATAGAGAGAGAGAGAGAGAGAGAGAGAATTTGGTCAATATATCCCAATGGTTTATCTCAATTTGTTTGAATATACAATTTCAAGGTGGAGTTCATTATGTGATCGTTGGTTCTAGTACATCTCATGTTCTTGTTGAGCATCATTAGGTTACCAACTTATATTGCAATTGGTAGTTGAACCATCATCCATTTGCATTTTTTAGAGAAGATGGAGGAATTCTACCATTTTTCCCTTAGAAGAAACAAAATTGAATTAATATCATCAATGACCAATTGGTAGAAATGAGGTGTTAATGTGTTGTGGCCCACCACCCCCCCTTTCATTTTTATTTTATAAGAAAAAGGAAAGTGCCCCCCTACTAAATTTGAACTCTAATTCCTTATCCACCACTACTATGAGCCTATTGAATATTCTTTATCCACCTTGAGGGGTTAGATGTTTGTATCTTTGTTGATTGTTTATATTTGAGGAGGTTTTTAATGACCAATATTCTCTCGGACCTTGTACCTTCATATGTTCTTCATTATACCTTTGATTTATGATGCTTCTTTGATCCTTTTGTGATGAAATTGACAGGTCATGTTTTGAACCTTTTTCATTAATTTGTTTTTAATGGATTTAAAGGTGTTTGTTGATCCTATTTCATTGCGAGGCTTTGATCATATGTTTTATAACTTACATAGGATTTAAATTTAAGGATATTTTATTTTCTTGTGCATCGACTTTTACTCATATCACTACATCATGGAGAAGTGAATGGTTGGTTTGAATGAAGAGCATATTGTTACCTTGTATCTTGTACATGTTTTCCTCGTATTCATTCTCAAGCTCTCACATGCTAATGGGATTCCTATGTTTAATATCCATAACTTTAATCATGATATATTCAATTGCTTTCAAGAGTTTGAGATTAAATACATGCATATTTCATGACATTTTCTTACACTAGTTGATTGTTCATAATAATCCAATATCTTAGATGATTTCTTATAAGTAATTCCTCCTTTTCATTTCCTCATTTTCAAAAAAACCTAGTTCTTTTTCATATACTTATTACTAGCAGAGGGGAAAATGTAGTATTTGTAACATACTAGCCAATATTTTCTTCCATGCATAACAAATACTATTATTTATGTGTTTGTAGTAACAAGGTTACATGGTCCTATTCTTTATCAAATACTTATGCTATTTCAAGTATTCAAAGAATCATGTTGAAAAAGAGGATCATGTGCGTTTGGTAATAGAACACAAAGGGAACTCAAGAGCAAGGCTCCAAATTAATGGAAAAATATGGAAATCTCAAGTGTGTCATGGGAAAACCCGTATT
>JASDQU010515265.1:5401-33576 GCA_032191745.1 Picea mariana | reverse complement strand
GCTGAGGATTCAATACTTAGTTACTCTGGCTGGGTGATACATAGGTATCTTGGGAGTACATATGGAAGTTGAGAAAAAATTACCTCTGGGAACCTTGAAGTAGGGTAAGTTGGAGCTATGTAATTAACAAGGTTTCAACTTGCTCCACTTTAAGGTCCTTGATAGATTTTCTGTCAGTTGAAAGGTGCTTGGCAGGTGCTTGGCAGATGTTAAGGTCCTTGACAGATTTCTGTCTTCGGAAAGGTGCTTCGCAGATTTTAATGTCCTTAACAGATTTTTTTTTGTCTGCAAAAGGATCTTGGCAGATTTTCTCTGTGGTGGATAATGAGATAATAAAAAACAGTGAAATGATATCTGCCACAAGTAGACAATCATGAGGATTTCCAACAAACTATATGTACCAACTCGAACTAGAAGCCAATTTGCTAAGAACTTATGTCTAATCATCGTTGTAACTTGGTGTCGTTATAAATTCACACAGAAAAAATAGGTAAAAGAGTGGAGAAATGGGAAATTGTTGATCACTGATCAAGTAGAGGAAGTTAATATGAAAAGAGTTTCGAGCGGTGGGAGTGTGAGCACAAATGTTGCAGACGACACTAGAAATTGTACTTTGTTTTAAATTCAAATGGTGTTGGGTGTGAGAGGTTGGAAAAAAAATGGGAAATGACATTATTGAGAAGTACATGCATTACATGAATACATTTAACAGTAAAATAAGGTTTTCATCTACTAAAACATTTGAAACATTCGTTGATACATATGAATTGTTAGATATTTCATTTTGTTTTAGTTTAAATGTTCTATGTTTTGGTTTTTCTTTAAGGATTTTTTTGATATTTGCTGGAAATCATTGTTATATCTACAGATTTGGGTGGTTAATTCTGTATAATTTGAGTGTTCCATAGATTTTTCATCAGTCTGAATCCATTTTTATATTTAGAAATGCTATTTAAACAAGAAACAATTATGATTTCCTATAAATTTATTTGGATAGTCATGTTTAATTGTGATTTCCTATCATAAAACTCTTTTTAAATATGAAAAAAATGAAAAAAATAATAACTAAAAAATAAAAAAGATGATAATTAACTTATATGATTGAAATGGAATATAGGATTTGTTAGCTATGAAAAACTAAAGTCTTTAAAAAGGAGACTAATTAATTTATATGATTGAAATGGAATATAGGATTTGTTAACTATGAAAAACTTAAAACTTAAAAAATAAGACAAATTGGAAAACAAAATTATAATAGCATAAAAAAAATATTTAAAAAAAAATAAAATTATAATAGTATAAAAAATATTTGACTTGATATGCTTATTAATTATTATAATATAATGTGCTTATTAATTATTATAATATAATGATTTTAGCATTAAAATTTTATGTTATAGATATATATTTCCTGAATCCCTAAACACTATGTTTAAAATGTGCACCTCGTTGATTTAAGCATAAAAGTTGAAATTGATCGCATGTTCTTGTGCATCATAGTTGTATTACATTGTCTCAAAATGTTGGGTAGTGTTGTATTATGTTTTATTCCTGCAACACTATGTTTAAAATGTGTAGGTCATTGATTTAAGCATAAACGTTGAAATTGATTACATGTTCTTGTGCATCATAGTTGTATTATATTGTGTCAAAATGTTGGATAGTGTTGTATTATATTATATTATGTTATGTTGGATAGTGTTGGAATGTGAGATTGATTACATGTTCTTGTGCATCATAGTTGTATTATATTATATTATGTTTTATTGAAATTAAAATACAAAATCAATTTAAATGTTGTGGATTTGAAAAATAGGTGATATAAAAAAGTAATTTTGCATTTTAGTATTTTTACATTTATAAAATTGGTGTATGAAGATCATTTTTGGGGGGACAAGGGATCCTCTCCAAGTAGTGATTAGACTGCTCAAGTCTGTAAAGTGTACAACTTGAGTGGGCTTATTGGTTAAGAAAATGTGTTTTCTTATTCAAATCCATTGTTACTTTCTTTTTATTTGGTTTGATCCTGTGAGAAAGAGTTGTAAGAGGTAAAAAAAATTTAAATATCAATTTTTCTTTTCTTTAAATTTAAGATTTGGGATTGTTGTAATGGTCTGCATTTGGTATTGAAAATATTAAATAAATCTTACAAGAAGTTTAAAAAAAAAAGAAATTCAAAATTACAAAACAAAAAAAATTAGGAATTTAAAGTTTATATATCTTTTCCTTCTTATTTTTCTATCTGTTACTTCTTTTTTCTGCCTCTTATTTTCTCTCCTCCACCTGTGTTTCTTCTCGCTCTTCCTCTTCTTCTTATCCTCATTTTCCTCTTTTTATTCTCCTTCATCTTCCTCTTCGAATTTTTCACTCATAAATATTTACTCATTGCCTGAGGGACCTGCTCAAATTTAGCGACCTCAGTTTACTCTTTACCTAAGCGACCTGCCCGAATTTAGCGACCTCAAAATCACCAAATTTGATTTACAGGAAGAATGGGTAGATGAAACCTCCTTGATTTGTCGGTTCAAACTCAATCTTCCATGGATCATGAAAATTTTAGTGCAACTTCTTTGTAATGACGTGTTAAATATGGTATAGGGGAGTCGGGACTGTAAATTTATAGAGACTATAGTGTATCGAGAAACGCACCCGCAGTCTGTCCAAGACGAGACTCTTTTCAATCGTGTCGTCGGGTTATTCAACACTGGACTGCATGTCAATGTGCTTCATTGGGCAGCACCTGCGTGGAACCGCCCATGTATTAAATTCTCACTGCCTGCAATGGCATCTTTTTGGCCTATCAGATGCGTCAGGGATAAGGCATCTTTTTGGCCTATCAGATGCGTCAGGGATAAGGCCATTTTCAATTCACTGCACACTGTTTTTGGAAAAATTATTCAAAACCCTATGGCTTCCTGTCCTACAAAATCCAAAATAAGTCCATATCAAATATCAGAAGCAGGACTGGGATCCAGGTTTCAGGCTTGGAATTTCAAAATAGAACAGCTGGTCAAATTGGATGGTTTTGACAATTTCACCATCCAATTTTGACAATTTTAATGAAGGATGTTGACAGTTTTGAAGAATTCTTAACCATATTTAAGAATCAAATTGCCTCCAGTCAAATTCCATCCCTGCTGAGCTCTGCTATCCTCTCTCTGGCTGATAGCCCACCCGCAGCCTAGGATATCCTTGTTGTTCCAGTCTGTTCTCCACCCTACCGATTGTGGTCCAGTCATCAGCATGCCACAGATTTGAGTATATTTTCGTGGGCTGTTCTCCAGCCTTGCTGTTTTCGAAAATTCAAGCTGTACTTGGTTGCATCTCGTGGTGAGGATTCGATACTCAGTTTCACTGGCTGGGTGATAAATAACTATCGTGGGACTTCATATAGAAGTGGGGAAAAAATTGCCCACCTGATAGAAATTTTGTCAGAAACTTTGAAGTGGGGCAGGTTGGAACCCTGTAGTTTACATGGCTTCAATTTGCCCCACTTCAACGTCCTTTGACAGATTTCCATTCTGTGGAAAGGTCCTTTGGCAGCCTTTATCTTTCCAGATAATGAAAGCCAGTTCCTTGTGCACGTCGTTGATTTAAGCATAAACCCTGAAAATGAGCACGCATCCTTGTTTTTAGCATTATTTTGCCTCACAGAAGTCCCTTAACACGACGTTGAAATTGATCACATGTTCTTGTGCATCATAGTTGTATTACATTGTGTCAAAATGTTGAATAGTGTTTTATCATGTTTTTATTGAAATTGAGATACAAAGTCAACTTAAATGTTGGTGGATTTGAAAAACAGGTGATATAAAAAATGAATTTTGCATCTTACCATTTTTACATTTATAAAATTGGTGCATGGAGACCATTTTTTTTTGGACAAGGGATTGCTAAAGTGTAAGGTGTACAATTTGAGTGGGCTTATTGATTAAGAAAATGTGTTTCTTTGTTCAAATCCAATGTTACTTTCTTTTTATTTGGTTTGATGGTGTGATAGTAAGTTGTGAGAGATAAAAAAATTCTAAATATCAGTTTTTCCTTTTTTTAAATTTGTCACTTATTTATTTTGATTTAAGATTTCGGATTGTTGCAATCGTCTGTATTTGGGGGGATTGGGTGTATTTGGGGGGATTGGGTATATTAGATGAATCTTTCTAAAGTTTAAAAAATGAAATTCAAAATTAAGAAACAAAAACAAAATTATGGATTTAAGGTTTATATATCTTTTAAGATTTTGGTAGCAAGGATACTGATTGTTAAGTCTATGGTTTCTATGAAGTTGCATTTTTAACCTCGAAAAAATGGTGTTGTTGTTAGCAACGCTTTTTGGTTTGGGGGTTCAATTTTAAGGTTTTTGTTGGCAATAATATGAGGTTGTTAACACCATGGTTGTAAAAGGTGGTAATTTTAACCATGGAAAAAAAGGCCAACACTGGTAGCACCACTTTTTGAAACACTTGTAAAAACAACCACTAAATGCAACCTCTAAAAAATAAGAACTCTACAAATTTCTTTTCAAGTTGGTAAGTATGTTCAATTAAAATATCTCTCCACGACCCATTTCAAAGCATTACACACAACCCCATTTGAATCATTCTCATAGGACCAATTCAAATGAAAATCCTATTAGGCTACTTTGAAGGAATGTTCATCGTGCCCTTTTAAAATTAGGCTCATTGGGCCCTTCCAAAAGTTTGTCCCATTAGGGCACTTTCAAAGATCAACTCTCAACCACTTTCGAAAGTTTGATCATTATGTCCTCTTGAAAGTTGGGCTCATTGGACCACCTTCAAAGAGAATGATCAGGCCACTTTCAAATATCGACCATCAAACTGGCTTTGAAGAAGCACATTGAACTATCAAAGAAAAATGTTGTTAGTCCAAATAAAAAAGAACAACCTTAACTTTAAAATATAGTGGTGTCTAGTCAATTTGAAAATACACGCCAACTTCAAAACAAAATTCATTAGGCCTCTTTCAAAGTAACACCTTCATACAAAATAAAAGGCCATTGGACCTTTTTCAATGTAATACCCCAAAATGAAAGAAAAGGCCATTAGACTTCTTTCAATGTAATACCTCAAAAACAAATAAAAAGGTTGTGATGCCTAATCATTAACCCCTTCGAACAAAATTGCCTCAATATCTTAGTAACAATACCTATAGACTTTAAAAAATCTACCCTTTTCTTGGTATGATGCTTGGTCTTTGGCCACATCCAATTCAATAGATTGTTTGAACTATATAAACCAACAACCCCAAATGGCTCTAACACTTCTCAAGGAAATGACCCCAAGTTTGAAATACCCAGCATAAATTTGAACCCAACTCACCCAAAATCCATTCAAATCAACAAATACATACAATTAAATGATGTAGTGAAACTCAGCATTCATAAGCTTCATTTAACCATCCAAATTCATTCATAAACAAAATGCAACCTTAGATTGCAAAATTATAAACAAAGATTAAGTGAAAATATAGAACACTTATCTTTGTCACCAATATGATTTAAGAAATGGGTTGTGTACAAGTAATTTTCCACCCAACCATAAGAATCCACTATGGATGGCAACCCCAAACCAAGGTATGAGGCCTCTAAGGTGAAGGAAAGTGGCTAAAGACTCACGGGTCACTTTCCCAACCTAATTCTTCTCAAGATCAGTGAAATTGTTCACAACTAAACACTTCATGCAACCATTCAATTGTTAAACAATAATGACATTCTCATCCACTACCCATGCAACAGAAGCAAGAAAACTCACTTCTCTACTCAACAGTCCCTCAAGAGTATTCTCCCCTCCAATTCTCTTAGGGTAAGTAGGAAGAACCCATCTTGATATTTTCCTTTTGGAGTAACTTGTCAAATTTATCTTTAGCTATAAGAAACCTAATGAGTAGCAATTTACAAAGGAAAGGGAGGTTCCTAAACAAGATAGTCTTTATTCTCATCTACAACCATTGATCTCTCTTCTTAAGTCCATGATTTACTTTCCCACAACTTGATTTACTAATTTACAGGTGTATATCCTACTCTAAGCCTGAGAATGCAATTTCAAACCTTTAGTGGTGTGTGGTAATGGTAGAATTAATAGTGAGTGTGAAGGAATCAATTTCAATTTAGAATGGAAGAATGTGCATGGGAATGGAGGAGGCTTGAATTTCCATGAGAATAAGGTATCTTACACTTCCCCGTGGCATATGAGGAAACCTTCCTAGGCATATGATGATGTCACCCTAGCAAGTCAGTGTACCACATAAACCTTTGCATGAGAGAAGGGTAGACATACCATAGAACTTCCTTTGCATGAGAGAAGGGTAGACATACCATAGAACTTTTACCTTCATTACATGCAAGGAGACCACCACATAGGAACACAACATTATGATAGGCAAGACTCAACCACAACTCAAAACTCACCCTAGAATATTTATCCTCCCCAATAAAAAGGTACTTGTCCTTCTCCTATGTTTGGAAAACAAGAAACATAAAATCTATAAAAAGGTACTTGTCCTTCTCCTATGTTTGGCAAACAAGAAACATAAAATCTAAATGTAAAAACTAAAATTGACATATATCTATAAAAATCAAATAAATAATTGTGTAAATGAAAGGAGCCATAGTTATCATTAGTGGTAACTTTTGTCATCTTCATTTGGCAATTGAAAATTTGAATGAAGATTATATTATTTAAGACAATGTAAATTTGTTTTTTTAATTTGTTTTGTTTTAATTTTTTGTTTTTTAAATTGTCTTTTTGAATGTATAAATGAATTTAGTGAGTTGAAAAACCTCCACACATTCTAATTTAAAACATGTTAACTATAGTTATAATATTTATCTTTAATATTATAACTATATTTATCTTTAATATTATAGCGGTGTTATAATGAGAAAAGGATCTTGGCAGATTTTCTCTGTGGTGGATAATGAAAACCAGTGAATTGATCTCAGCCGCAAGTAGACAATCATGAGGATTGCCACCAAACTATATACCGACTCGGACTAGAAGCCAATTTACTAAGAACTTATCTCCAATTATCGCTGTAACCTGATGTCGTTCTAAATTCGCACAGAAAAACAAGGTAAAAGAGTGGAGAAATGGGAAATTGTTGATCACTTATCAAGTACAAGAGCGGAAGTTAATATGAAAAGAGTTTCAAGCGGTTGGAGTGTGAGCACAAATGTTGCTGGTTGGTAGATGACACCATAAATTGTATTTTGTTTTAAATCCAAATGGTACTGGGTGTGAGAGGTAGAAAAAAAAATGGGAAATGATATTAGTGAGAGAATTACATGCATTACATTGAACAAGGTTGGTTAAACATTTTACAGGAATTATTGGGTGATGTAAATTTGGAAAAAAAAATAAAAATTATTGTTTAAATTGTATTTATGAATGCATAAATAGATTCAGCGTACTGAAAAACTCCCTAAATACTTGGATTATACAAATTTAACCACTCAAATCTGCAGATCTAACCATTCCTCACCAAATTTTAAACAAAATCAAATTTAAAAAGTCCAAAAAAATTACTAATGACTATGATTAATCTATAATTAATCTACAGCAGAATGCACTTCATAAAAAAATCTCCTATCTAAATCACCTACACTTAATCCAGATTGATATATATCCCAATATCTTATTCCTTTTTTGGATTGATATAGATCCACATATCTTATCCCTTTTTTGTATTGGTTATCTGAGTTGTTTTAAACCTGCGGGCGGGCGGCTTGGCTAATGGTCGATAACCATCATGCCAACTGTCCACTCCCCAGCGCCATACAAGTGTGGATAGTGGAGTCATCTTGGAAATCCTCACGTAGATCTTGAATCTAATTCCTGTTGGTTTAATTAAATTCCGAAAGATGGATACCCGAAATTGATCCCTAAGGAATAGTTACGTAATGACATCTTGGGTAGGATTAAGGAATAGTTACTTAAGCTTAATGATATCTTGGGTAAGACTAAGGAATAGTTACTTAAGCTTAATTGGGGTCAGATTTGAGTTTGGTAAATAGTTATTTAAGCTTAATTGGGGTAAGATTTGAGTTTGTAATTTTTTTTTTGGAGTTCTCCAATGGTTTTAGGTTTTAATTTTTATGTTGAAATTTGGTAATATAAATTTATACAAAATTACAATTTTCTGTTATTTAAATTATATTTTTAAATGTAAAAATATATTTAACATGTTGAAAATTTTTAGAACATTTTGATTATACAGATTTAATCACTCAAATCTAAAGATCCAACCTAACCAATAATAAGGACCAATTGAATTATCCCTTTGAGCTAATAAGCTTAACAATACTATATTGTATATACTCATGACAAATTATTGGATTAGAATTATTAAAGTTTGTAAATCTTTATATTTTACACATAATAGTATATTTACTATTTTCAAAGAAAATAACGCCCTCACTAGCCTATTATAGTTATCTCAGGGTGACCTACCTAACACACAATTTTGTTTTGAGAACTTTGTGGTTTCTCATTTTGACAATATATTTAATCATTTTCATTGCATTTGTCAATTACAATTGCATTACTTGGATTGTAAAGTACTTAGTAATGTTCTTTCAACTTCTATTTATTATAAATTGTGGTAAGTAATTCTGGCTACTTTAATTTTTTTTAGGCGAGAAGTAGGAATTAAGTGTATGGATTCTATTAAGCTTAAAAACACAATAAAAATATTGAGACTATGCTTTGGATCAATATAATTTTAATTAGTGAGGTCACAAATCCTTATGATCTTGAACTATGCATCATTTCCTTATAAATATATGTGGTATTTTTTAATAATTGTGTTTATTATTAAAATGAAAAGCTATTAGTATGTGTTGTAATTCATTTGTAAATTAATCTTCTTCTATTTTTTTCAAACTTTTCATAAGAGACAAGTACTAAACAAGATCCTCTTTTGTAAATTCTTTTGAAAATAAAATGAAAGGATCCTACTAACTATGCATCCCCTACATCTAATTCATAAGATTTTTATTTAAAAAATATAATTTAAATATAAATTAATTAAAAAATAAGAAATAAAAAATAAAAATATTTAATAATGGAAAATGAAAAGAATCAAAAAAATAGAAAAAGGACAAATAATAAAAAAAAAAATGTAAAATAATGATAATCAAAAAAAATAACATAAATAGAAATTTATTGGAAAAAAATAAAAAATAATAATAAAGAAGAAGAAATTAAAAAAAAAACTATAAAGAACAAATAATTAAGAAAAATTAAAAATGCTTTAATGGATAATAAATTTTAGGAAAAATAGAGAAATAAAAAAAAAAAATTAAAAATGTAAACCATTTTATTTTTATTTTAAGAAAATAAAAAAAGAAGTAAAATGGGAATAAAAATTAAATTGAAATAAAATAAAATATATTAATAACAACAATGAAGTAAACTTCATTATATATTGGAAAGTAAAATAAAAGACTAGGGAAACAATAAGGAACTAATAATTAGGAAAATAAGAAAATGGAAATGAGATAATAGGAAAAAACTAACATTGAAAAAAAAAAGTAAAATGAGAAAGACAAGTAGGAAAAGAGAGGAAACTATTTTTTATTGGACTGATAGATATCAAAAGATATATAAGTAACTCAATGAGAGGGAGATGATTCACAAAGACCATAAATTGAGAAGGGAAAGAATACCATGGAGTTTCGGGAACAAATTAAGAGTGATATTTGTGGTGCAAAGGAAATTAATAATAGGATAACAAGATTAGTTTGATGTTAACCATCTTCCAAAGTAATATTCTTGGGGTAGATTTTTATTTCTATTATTCCTAAATATAGAATTTTAGTCTGAAATAATAAATTGTGGACCAAATATTTTATTTTTAGAAGAGATCTTAATTTTTGCATTGTTTACATATCTTTGGCTTATATACTTCAACTTTTAGTTTTAAATTATGGATTTGGTATTCACTTAGTTATGTTTAATGTGTCTTTCAAGGGACACATAAATGTTTGGAAATCCCCCACCACCTATCCTCCTATCTCTACCCATGAGTGCCTCTCCATGATAAGACTTCCTTTCTTTTATCCACCGACTTCTTGTAGTCTAAATGGAACTCCATTTTTGAGAGATTATAAAACATTAATATAATATGTAATGTTAATCATAACCAAGGTTCAATTCTTTCATTATTCAAACATCTCTTACATGTACCTCTACCCACAACATTACCATTTAAAGTATATATGTAAAATAAGAATGTTGTCAAAGTCATTGTAGTCATCTACACACTTGGAAATTTCTCTATTCTTATAAATAAAGGATCAACATTAACAACTATGGGCCCCAAGGCCATTTGATTAATTAGACTATTCCACAACATGCAATTTCTTCTTGTTTGGGTAGGTTAGCCATCTTTGTTCACTTTCTAACTTTGAGCAACTAACTAGATGACACTTGACTCCAACGATATCAATGAAAAACATTGTGTCCAATACTAAATGTTGATTATGCACTCATCATTATATCAATAATTAACCAATTCCTTTGAGACTTTCCCCATGTTTTTTTTCTTTTTCTTTTCACAACTTTTTTTTAATATTTACTACAATAAACAGTATATGTTAAAAGTGGGTGGTATTAAACATAACTCCAAAATTTGCAACTAACTTTTAATCAATTCATCTCAAATGTGTGGAGGTTATTCAACAATCTAAACTACATGGAAATATCACTTTGGTACATTTATATTCTATAAACTCGACCTTATTAAAATAGAGTGAGATTGAACCATGAGAAGATGTCTTAACAAAAGTATGCTAAATACTAATATAAATTGTACATTTCTTAAATGACAATATATTTTGATAACTTGAATAGGGATACATGGCTGTAGGTTTGTTTTTTTTTAGGTATAGGATTAGTAGGAGTTGCTTGGGTTCTATCTTTCATGAAAGGTTGTAGGAGAATCATCTAACAATCACATGTGTATTAAAAGAATTTTACTTTAAGGGGAATTTAGAAGAATTTTAAATCTTTGATATGCACTCTAGTCCATTGATCCCATCTCACCTATTTTGTTTTTCATATTATGATTAAGTTGTACCAGTTACCCACAAAAATGTCTCAATACATAACAATCACCTTTAATTCTCTCTTAATCCAATATTCCTCCCACCATATGTCCATTTATAATTAATTAGTTGAACTCTTATTTTTGACAACATACTAATGAATAAAAATAAACATAAATATTAAATAAATCCTCTATTGATTATTCATCTATCATCCAAAAAAAACACCTAAGCATCTTAAAATTGACTTAAATGTGAGTGGATTTGAAAATAAAACAGATAATATAAAAAAATAAATATTGCACCTTACAATTTCTCCATTTATAATATAAAATGAAAAAAGGTTACCTTCTTTTCATTTGGTTTGATTGTTTTATAATATAAACTGAAAAAAGGTTACCTTCTTTTCATTTGGTTTGATTGTTTTATAATATAAACTGAAAAATGTTACTTTATTTTCATTTGGTTCAATTGTGACGGGAGAGTTGTGACAATGTAAGACTTTTTGAAAATTTTGATTTAAAATTTGGGATTGCTCTAAGGGTAAGGGTTTATATTTGGGATTAGGAATTGTATATGAATTTTATTGTAAGTTAGAAATATGAAATTTAAAATTAAAAAAAAAAATTGTGGATTCAAGGTTTATATATGTTGTTTTCCCATTTTTTAACTATTTTCTATAGATTATGAAATTTAAGTGCAACTGTTTTTTGACTTCCAATTTTTAACTATTTTCTATGGATTATGAAATTTAAGTGCAACTGTTTTTTTTAATGATCTGTCAAATATAGAATAAGGGACTTTAAATAAAACATGTTTTTGACGATTTTGAATTTTTTTTAATAAAACAGGTTGACGATTTAAAAAAAAATTAACATTTGAAGGGTAAATTAACTCATGGTCATTTGACCATCAAAATCATCCCTGCTGGTCTCTGCTATCCTCTCTCTGGCTGATAGCCCACCTGCAGTCCAGGATATCCTTGTTGTTCCAGTCTGTTCTCCAGCCTACCTATTGTGGTCTAGTCATCACCATGCCACAGGTTTGAGTATATTTTCATGGGCTGGTTGAGCGGATACCTCACTGTTAAATCCTTGCTGTTTTCGAAAATTGAAGTTGTACTTAGGTTGCATCTTGTGGTGAGGATTCGATGCTCCGTTTCACTGACTGGGTGATACATAACTATCGTGGGACTTCATACAGTAGTGGGGAAAAAATTACCAACCTGATAGAAATTTTGTCAGGAATCTTGAAGTGAGGGAGGTTGGAACCGTGTAGTTTACATGGTTTCAATTTGCCCCGCTTCAAGGTCCTTTGACAGATTTTCGGTCTGTGGAAAGGTCCTTTGGCAGCTTTTCTATTTGGAGATAATGAAAGCCAGTGACGTGATCTCTAATGGAAGTTGACAAATATGCCAAAAAAACAAATTTGCTAATATGTTGAATTAGTATTGTAATTTTTTGTAATTAGAAATTCGCACAGAAAAGGCTAGGTAAAAACGAGGAGTAACGAGAAGTTGTTGATCACTTGGAAAATACAAGAGCTGGAAGTTAATATGAAAAGACTGTCAAGCGCTGGGAGTTGTTGATTGCAAATGTTGCTAGTTGGTAGATGACACCAGAAATTCTATGTTGTTTTAGATCCAAATGGCGCTGAGAGGGATAGGTTGAAAAATATGGAAAGTGATAAATTAGTAAGGTAGTGTCCGTATAGGCTGAAGTTGATTTTGTTTTAGTTTTTGGTGTTTTAAAGAAGTTAAAATTTATCATAGTTACTCATAAGCTATTCTGAATATGTACTAACTTATCATTGTTTTTTAAGGAAAATTACACCCTCTAAAATAATTCAGTGATGGTCCATAAGGAGTTAGACTTCCACTCATGCTAGATGTAATTTTCTTAGAGTCAGGGAAGACAAGCTTTTAGCCAATCAAAAGTAGTTTTAAGTCTTACTTTAAAATGCAATTTCATCTAAGATAGTATCCACAAGAAAACCAATATCCCTTGTGGTCATGGTTGAGGCTACCTCTATCTCTCATGGTCATAGCTAAGGATATCTCCAATATGATCATGTACTTTCTAGTAGCTTATAACTTTAGTCCTATACATGAGACTAGATAATACCCCAATTGTAATTTAATCTCTTTCCTAAGATGTAGGGAGAAAAGGTTTTTTCAATAAAATGGTAATTTTTTATTCAGAAAGAATTAAATGTGTTACATTCTACATATGCTACAAGAGAATTCCATAAAAGCTCAGACAATATGCCCCCCACTTCACTTCAAATGCATATGTCATAATATTACAAATTGAATAACACTTTTTTGCTATCTCGATAAAAAATAGTCTTCGATCCTACCTTTTGTTTTCTTTCTTTTTTTTGACCTCTTTCCACACCCATGACGAAGGTTCCATAGTGACTAATGGTAAATAAAAAAGAGAAAGGTTCAAAATTGAAGAATAAATCAAATGTTTAGTATTCAAAAGTTGTGCCAAATCCTTATTGGATTTAGAATTCTCATATTCATATATTCTCTTCATCCCCCCTGATGGGGCTTCATTTATAACTAACCTCTACAAGGGATTTGTATCATCTTCTTTGTTCTCATTCATCACTTCTAGAGTAATAGTATTCTCCATCTCTATAATTGTAGAGTTTTGAGTTATGTCATTTTGATCTTCTACATTCTTGAATCCGTTGGTTCACATTCTTTCCATATTTTAGGTATAGGTTTATGTCCTTTGTTCCTTGTTGAAGTGGAGCATGCACGACGACACAAAACTTGGACAAGTGTTGTTTGTTGAATAAACCGACACTGAAATGTTGTATTCTCCTAATCAAGAGTCCGAACCGAACAAAAATCACCTTGTCGTAATATCATCTTATCTGGTAATCCATGACTGATGTCAATCTCAACACATATTCCATCATATGTGAAAATTGTTAGGATATTTAGACACTTAGGAATTAGTTAATATCTACTTGGTCTAATGTGTCGTCAGGTAAAAATGTGTTTCTTTAGTATGCATTAATATGCATTTGTAGTTAGGAAATTCGACGGTCACGAAATGTTCCCGACATAGAGTGATCTCACAGTTCATACTCTCCTCGATCTTAACGACCATTGATTCGTGGCTTAACACTTGATTGGTCCATGATCCCTATTTAAAGAGCATGGAGGGTTATTTGTCGATGATTGATTGTGAGAAAATATCTTGTAAAATCTCTCTGTAATATTTTTCTTTTGCATTAATAAACTGCTCCAAGTGGCCGCGTTGGTTGGGGTCGTGGATGTTTCCTCGTAGGGGTTTTACCACGTGAAAACATCATTGTGTTGATCTTTGATCTAGTTATGTGAGTGGTTACTAAAGGTGTTTGTCCTCTATTGGAATACATGTGTTGTCAAACATGGTATCTGAGCTTGTTTGAATATCTGTTCCTATTGTAGATCGAGATCGTGAAGACGATTTTATTCATCTCCATTTTATATCATTTTTGTACATTTATGGCCTGAGAGGATTGTTCCATTGCGTATGGAGCACTCGTTTCATTTAGGAACACTTTTGTTTCACTCGAAAAGGTTTTCGTTTGCCCAAGATACGACCATTACAGTCAGATCCAGAGGTATAAAGTTTGAATACGCATTTTTTTTTAAATTTTGCATAGTAGTGTTTTGGTTTTATTTTGGTTTTGTATTATTTATTTCTAGGTTGCTACTCTTTTAGATCTGTGTATGCTCTTTTCCTCGCGCCTTGTGCAATCTCGGAAAATCAGAAACAAATAGGAAAAAGTGCATCTTCTGGGTAAGCTAACCGAGATCTAACCCTTGTTGTCATCGAGAAGCGAAATTTTTTTCTTGTGTGAAAAGAGTTTTTTTTTGCACGCTCTCCAAGGTCATCTTCAACAATAACAACAACAACTCCAATCCTCCTTCTGAACATTACAATATATTTTGCTAGACCATTTGGTTAAAAGTTGTCTTATTGAGTAAGAGGTTTTGAGTTCAAGTCTCTCTTTTGTTACTTTTTTTGAAAAAGTTTATGCTAACATTGTAAAGTGTATTTCACTTCAAGTATAAAAGTGAATCACTATAAGTAGCTTTAATATTTTATTTTAGAGTTATTTATTTTGCATGCAGGTTTTCTGTTATAAAGTAACTTCATTGTAAAAGTGATCCACACTTCTCTTTATAAAAGTGAGTCACTTCATAAAGCAACTTACACTATTACATGGTCATTTGGTTACCATTTATGTCATTTTTAAAAGGACATAACTCTCACATCCAAAGTCTGTTTTCAGTGCCGTTTTTTTTAAAACCGCATAACTTTTCGAGCTCTTTCCATTCATATCATCAGTTTCTATTTTTAAATCTGTATTATCTGCATATTTAATATGGATTCTACAAGTAATCTCTTACCTACTAGCACCAACTACTTCCAATGAAAATCCCATATGGAGGATTTATTAAGAAGTAAAGGCTTGTACCAGATTACCTTGGGAAAGGAAACAACACCCACTAATGCTGATAAGAAATCCAAATGGGATAATAGGACTACGAAGCACATGGATTAATCGGAATGTCCATATCTCCTGATTTAATGTTCCACCTTCAATCAATTGATAAACCCAAAGAAGCTTGGGAAAAGATTGAATCTGTGTTTGGTAAACAAAATATTATTCGAGCAAAATAGTTAGAAAATCAAGTACTAACTTTAATTCCAAGTGTTTTTTCTTGCATTGAAGACTATCTATCTAAGTTTAAAACACTCAGAACTTTATGTGAAGAATGTAAAATAAAGATAGACGAAGATCGTTGCATCTATCTTATTCTTTCTAAGCTAGGTAGTGCATATTTTGTGTTTGTATCTACCTTTTATGCCATGAAAGAGGCTCTAGGGGAAGCCTATCAAAAACCCAGTCTTGAGAACTTTTGTGATGCTTTGATTAGAGAGCGAGATAAACTAGTACAACTTGGAGTGATCAGCACTGCAGGTACCTCCAACAAAGCCTTATTTGTTCATCAGAAAGATAAACCCAAGAATCCCAAGAAGCAACATCCTCGCCACAACAACAAGCAATATAAGGGTCCCAAACCCACTCAGACAACTTTTGCTCCTAATGGAGACAAAAGAACAAAATATAAAAATAAGAAGACTGATAGACATTGCAACTTTTGTGATAAAGAGGGTCATGATGAGTCCAAATGTTTCAAGAAGATGGCATCTTTAGAAGCAATGATGAAGAAGCACAACATCAATATTGATTCTACTTCTTCTTCTTCTTCTTCTCATGGACATGCACTTTCTGCTTCTGGTTTCGCCTTCCATACACCTTCTACTTCTACTTCTGATAAGTGGCTTATTGATTCTGGAGCATCTTATCATATGGCTAAGGATATAGATATATTTTCTACTCTAAATGAATGTAACACCAAGAAAATATTTGTTGGTGATGATAGATCTCTTAGTGTTGAAGGATCTGGAACAATTCAAGTAGAAAATGGTCATTTCAATGATCTATTATGTGTTCCAAGTCTTTCTTGTAACCTTCTATCAGTATATCAAATCACTCATTCAGGTGAAGGTAAAACCATAGAGTTTTCACCTCACCAAGTTGTAATCAAGGATCTAAAAGATCCTCAACTTGTTCTTGCAAATGGAACTGTCGATGATATTACCAGGTTGTACAAGTTTGACAACTTTGGTTCATCATCTTTTTCATCAGTTTTAGTTGCTCATAGCGATGACTTGAGTAAACTTTTCAATGAGCGGTTTGGTCATCTAAATTATCGCTCATTGCAACAACGATGTAATCAACAGATGGTGATTGGTCTTCCTCTTGTTTGATGCAGAGATGGTGTTTGTGTCGGTTGTGTTCTCGGCAAACATCATCGGGACAATTTTGAAAAATGTGCCTCTTGGCACACCTCGAGTCCTTTGCAACTTGTTCATAGTGATTTGTGTGGTCCACTTTGTTCTCCTTATTTTTCTGGGTGCAAGTATTTCTTAACTTTCATTGATGAATTTTCCAAACTTACTTGGGTTTACTTATTAAAACTTAAGAGTGAGGTTTTTGACAAGTTTTTGGCCTACAAGGCCCTTATAGAAAAGTAATCTGGACATCAAATTCAAAGGTTAAGAACAGATAATGGAGGTGAATATGTTAACAATAATTTTGCAAGTTATTGCACTACACAAATAATCCAAATGCAACAAACTGTTCCATATACACCACAACAAAATGGTGTTGTTGAGAGAAAGAACCGCGCATTAAAAGAAATGACTAGTTGTATGATCCAGTCTAAGGGATTAAGTCTAAATTATTGGGCAAAAGCCATCAACTATGCAAATTACATAGTAAATCACACTCCCACAAAGGCTCTTAAAAATATAACACTAGAAGAAGCTTGGACTAAAAATAAACCAGATTTAAGTCACTTTCATGTATCTGAGAGTATAGCATGGGCTGACATTCCTGATGAGAAAAGGAAATCATTGCAGCCTAAAAGTGAGAAGTGTATATTTGTTGGTTATTCTGAAGATATCAAAGGTTATAGAATTATTCAAACACATTGTAATGAAATTTTTATTAGACGAGATGTTAAATTTGATGAAAATCTCTTGGCATGCGATCCTAATTCGATATTTGTGCCTTCTTTGGCCTACGTGCCTAATTCAGTGGTTGTGCCTTCTTCGGCCTGCGAGCCATCTTCGACGTTTGTGCCTTCTTCTGTTCTAGTTTCTTCTTCAGATGATGACAGTGAGAATGAAAATCCCCCTTCGCCTCCTCACCTTCCTCCAGATGATTCCTTTGAATCTGAACCATCACCAGCTCCACCACTTCCTAGATGAGTCCATTCAACACGAGAAACAGTTGGTGATCTTATCAGTGAACCTTTAGATCAGCATCAGACATGTTCACAGTTCCAATGAGCCTCTGCTCTTTTGTCTCAATCTTCATAAACTCATGATCCAGATACATTTGCAAGAGCTTCAGGTCATCCAGATTGGTATACAACAATGAATGAAGAGTATCATTCTTTAATGGAAAACAAAACTTGGGATCTTGTACCTCTTCCAAAACAAATAAAACTTGTCAAATGTAAATGGGTCTATAGAAATAAGTATGTATCAGATGGAAGTGTTGAAAGACACAAGGCTCGGTTAGTTGCCAAAGTATTTTCCCAAGTTGAGGGAATTGACTATACTGAAACCTTTGCCCCTGTAGCCAAAACGAATTCCATCTGACTTGTTCTTGCCCTTGCTACCTCACATAAATGGGAGGTCCATCAGATGGATGTTAAATCCTCCTTCTTACACAAAGATTTGCAAGAAGAAATATACATGGAACAACCTCCTGGCTATGTCCAGAATGACTCTAGCCTTATTTGTTGCCTTAATAAATCTCTTTATGGTCTCAAGCAAGCTCCCCGAGATTGGTATGCCAAAATGGATAGTTTTTTTATTGCCACTAGATTCTCTAGATGTCATTCAGATCCTAATGTCTATACCAAGAAAGTAGGAAGCCATCTCATAATCCTTGTCCTTTATGTTGATGAGCTTATCCTTACTGGTAGTGACTCAAAACTTTTAAACCATGTGAAAACCATCCTTAAGAAGAAATTTGAAATGACAGACTTAGGATTTTTGCACTATTTCCTTGGCCTCCAAGTTTTGCAAACCAACGTAAGAATTTTTATTTCCCAATCTAAGTATGCTTGTGACCTTGTTCGTCACTTTCACATGGACGATTGTAAACCAACCCCTTCTCCCTTCCACTCTAGAGTCAAGCTTACTGCCACTTGTACTTCTCCCGAAGTTGATGCCACCATGTACCATTAGTTAGTTGGTAGCCTCTTATACTTGACTCATGCCCATCCTGATCCTTCCTTTGTTGTTGGTCTTGTTGCCCAGTATATGCAAACACACCATGAAAGCCATTGGAAAGCAGCTAAAAGGATACTTCGCTATGTCCATGGTACAGTTCAGTTCGGGATACATTACAATTCAGGGGGGACTCCTTTATTGGTTGGTTTCACTGATTTAGATTGGGTCGACAACCCTAATGATCGGAAGTCTATTGAAGGTTATGTTTTTAGCCTTGGTTCAGGACCTGTCACTTGGGCCTGTAAGAAACAATAGGCTATTGCACTTTCTTTAGCAGAAGAAGAGTACCAAGCATTGGTAAATGCAATTCAGGAAGCCTTGTGGCTTCGATAGATCCTTTCAGAGTTTGGATTCCAATAGTAACATTCGACCAGCCTTTGGTGCGACAATCATAGTGGCATCAAGCTTGCCAAAGACCCATTTCAACATCAGCATAGAAAACACATCGAGCTACACATGCACTTCATCAGAAAGCGCATTCATGATCAAGTTATTGAAGTGATATTTTTCCCTATAGAAGATCAAGTTGGAGACATTTTCACAAAGTCTCTTACAGAAGCGAAGTTTTCCAAGCTTCGATCTATGTTAGGAGTTTAGGAAGTTGTCATTAAGTGGGGATAGGCTCAAATTCCTCCTTCCTTCTCCTATTGTGTCCCCATTGTAAATCCTTCAATCCTATCCCAAGTTGCTTTTAAGGGGGATGTTCGGATATTTAGACACTTAGGAGTTAGTTAAGATCTGCTTGGTCTAATGTGTCGTTAGGTAAAAGTGTGTTTCTTACTGTGTTTCTTAGTGTGTTTCTTTAGAATGCATTAGTATGCATTTGTAGTTAGGAAATCTGATGGTCACGATATGTTCCCGACATAGAGTGATCTAACGGTTCATACTCTCCTCGATCTTAATGGCCATAGATCTATGGCTTAACACCCGATTGGTCCATGATCTCTATTTAAAGAGCATGGAGGGTCATTTGTCGATGATCGATTATGAGAAATTCTCTTGTAAAATCTCTCTGAAATCTGCATTAATAAACTGCTCCAAGTGGTCGTATTGGCTGGGGCCGTGGATGTTTCCTTGTAGGGTTTTTACCACATGAAAACATCGGTGTGTTGATCTTTGATCTGGTTATGTGAGTGGTTACTGAAGGTGTTCGTCCTCTGTTGGAATACTTGTGTTGTCGAACAAAAATGCCTAGTTTAATTAAATCTAGATTTATTTTGATGTAATTACCCAAAGAATATCCAATATCCTTAAAAAAAATTCAATGCCAAAAATAAAGCGACAGATTTAGTAGTTGAGACCAAATTGGCACCTTTGTTATAGACATAGTGGAAGGATTGAAATCAAGAAACCAATGGGTAGCAAAAATTCATTCTCCACCCCAAAATAAGGGACCATGTTGGCACCCAAAGTTTTGCGTAAATATCATACTTGTGCACAAATGATGTTGTGCGCACCTATTCCAATTTTGTGTGTGCTCAAGCGACTGTGCAAGGGGTGATATGAGTCATGTGTTCCAGATCAAGTTTTGTTATTTCACACTAGTTCAAGTTATGACAATGCACATGATTCCAAGTTTTGTGATGCCCATTATAAATCAAGAAGTCATTGCATGCATGTCAGAATAAAGAAAAGAATATTCAAGAAATCTCCCTAAATGATTACTACATGTAGAATGAATGAAGGTGGAGTAGAATGAAGATAAGCTGGAAAGGTAGTTGAGATTTCCACAATTCCGAAGAGGCTATGTGGATTGCATGCGGGTGACAGAAACATGTGGGACTAGAAGTCATAGGAGCTAGTAGGGTAGAACTGAAAGTGACAAACCACCACAATCGAGAAGCAGATAAAAGGGAGAAAAAAAAACAAACAGAGAGTTAGCTCATTAGTCACTTGGTTGTTGGTTGATGGTTGTGAATATTGTTGTCTTTGAGCTCGCTCCAATCCTATATTTTGTAATTTCTTTGGTTGTTAGTCCGAGCCTATCACATTTTGCAAAGTCTAAAAGAAAGTGCATGGAATTATATATGTAACATCGAGCAAATGTATAAGAGAGAAAGAATATGTTGTTGTCAATTTATGATTTGTTTAATGTATGTTTGTGATGGTGGAATGAAGATAATAAATTTGCAGTGATTTTGTTCTTATGATGTGTTACTCATGCATCAATTGAATATGTGTGTTGTTGTTGCATATTATTATTTGTTAATTAGTTTTCAATGTATTTTTTGAATGCCACCCTAGATGGAATTTTATGCAACTAGTCATTCATCCTCATCGACATAAAACCATATGGTTTATGTGATCCTTATGGAGTATCAGGTGGGACCTTCTTCAGTCTTTGGCTAAGGATTGATATGTCGATGCCTTGGGGTTTTTGTTGGTCAACTCTAGAAAAACCCTGGGTCTTCATCCCCCAACATTAAGAAAGACACATGAAAGCGTGGATGAGGCAACATACCCTCCTCTAAAACTCTTTGATCTAGTCAATTGTATTTTAAGACTTGACAATAGAAAATCCCTTTGACAATAGATAAATCTCATGATGTTGTCCATGTCAAAAACCATTAAACCTACAAATTGCCATTGAAGATTGGTAAAATGAAAGAAAACATGTAACCTCTGGCTTTAAACCCTCCAATTTAGGCACCTTTTCGGATGGCTTGACAATATGCATAGTAGATATAGAACGACTCAAAGATCTTGATTTATATGATTTATTTTGAACCACATCCTTAAAATAAAGAGGTTTTGAGAATGACAAATAGCTTTTTCTCATCACTCCACACAAATACAATGCCAAGATAAGGGTTGAATATTTGTAAATATGATAGTAAAAAAATTGTGCTAGATCTTCTAGTTGTTTACCCTAGTAAAAAACATGCAGCTGGGAAACATGAATCCCCTCGCAATGTTCCAATCTCTGCATTAAATCCACTACATAAGTTACAATTGGTAGAATTCACCACATGAAATCATTTCATCAAACACTTTCCATTCTTTCCATTATAGCATAGGATGTTTAAATATTCTTGAATTCTTTTAAGGTAATAAATTTATATGAATGAAATATTTTTTTTTTTACATATTTTAATGTTGGAAGAAATTGAAGTATAAATAGTACTATTTATGACATAAATTGTTGGGTGGAAGGGGTTCTCAATTAGAGGTTGGCTACACTGTAACTTAAATTAAATTATTATTATTATTATTATTATTATTATTATTATTATTAAGGATGTTGTTTGGAATAGATCATTTACTTCAAGGACTTCTGACCCTTTTATGTATATTGTGGAGAAATCCGAAGAGGTGGACATTGGACAAATTGAAGGTCTCAAAGCCATAGGTTATAATTTTTTTTTCTTTTTATTTTTATTAGTATTCAACAATATTTTACAAATTAAATGATTTATCACCTTCTACTTCAGATTTGTACCAATGGATTTTTTTAACATAGATAATACCTTGTCAGGTTTACCTCTACTCTAAGGGTTTTTTTTTTGTCAAGTTTAAAAATACAATTGGAATTCAACCTCGACATAATTGATAATAATATCCATGACTTGTATCAAAGATCTCAACTTGCATACACAAATATTATTTCCTTGTTTCTCTTAAAAGTCGAACCAATAGTATAAAGAATGCAAATCTACTAGAAAAGATATCGGGGATCCCTTAAATGAATCCTAAAAGGCGATGCAAATAAAAGATTAAAAGACTTTGGTTACATAAAGAAGTGTCGATATATAAATAAAAAGTTAATAAGAAAAGTAAGATTGCAATTGGAGATTGGAACTCATATCTTAAAAAGTTGTATGAATCCCCAAATGTCCTAAATAACAATCAAATGATTTTAAGATTGCACGATAACAACAAAGACATTAATTAATTTTTGGGTTAAGCATCTTTCAAAGGGAAAATCTAAATATACAGAGGTTTATCAAGAAAAATATCTAAAAAATGGTAGCTCTATTATTATTCCTACCATCACAACCTTTTCAATTTAGTTATTAAGAAGGATTTTCCTAATATTTAGACAAGGTTCTTGTTATCACTGAAAAATCATTCGCAGCGTTTCACACAATGGTTGAAGAAAGACATCAATGAAAACAACAATTAGTACACCTACAACATTAAAATCCATCAAAAAGGCATAAAACTATACACGTGGTTCACAAATTAAAGTGCACAAATTCACCAAAGGAAGTGCACACATTGTGCACAGAATGTGCAGGCTAACATAGCCCTAAGCGCACATTGTGCACCTAATGCGCAAGATGCACAATTTTCTACAAGAAAAGTTGCACACTTCTCATGAAATGCGCATTTATGAATATTTTTTTCCTCTCAACCACTTCCAGTCCGACCCCCAACACGATTTGACACTCAGTTCTGAGTGAAATCTATCTTGGAGGCTAGTCAAGGGATATGAAGTGCCCTAAAAGGACCCTTGTTGACACTATGAACCATTTGTATCTTTCCATGAATGGAAACTATAAATATGTACCATGGGTGTGCTAGAAAAATAAGAACTTCAAGGTATTTTTATGTTGCAAGAATTTTTCTTGGAGAATCCTCTTTCCTCTTTGAATCATTCAAGCACTATAGCAAGGGCCATTCCACTCACCTCTTGAGAGGATTGGCATTGTATTTCTTCACCTTAGTCACTTTCCATTGCATGAAGAGAAGAGCTCTCTATTAGGGAACTCAAGAGCCCTCCCAAGGAGGAACAGGGGATTCATAAATCCTTGCATTTCTCTACGGTGTTATCCTATCAATATATTGATCCATTGGTAGCTATATGATTGTCAGTTTTTGTTTTTCATGGTTCTATTTGTTGCAAGCTTCTCTAACATCTATTTCCTTTTGTTTTTATTTGTATTTCCTTGTTTCATGTGTATTTGGTTATCTAATCAACTCACAAACCTCTGTCTTGTTTAGTTGACTTAACTAGGCAAGTAAGTGTTGTGTTTTTTCTCACCCATGTGACAAAACCAACACAACAGATTGACGACCATATTGGGGATTGTGAATCGAATTCCTCCCTATTTAAGTCTTGAGAGAACTTCTTTCTAATTGTTTGGATATGTAGGTACCAAAACCAACCTAATCTAGTCTTTCAAAATTATAATTCAGAGCCAAAACAAGAGAATTTTATTTTGAAATTTCTTTCCTGACACGTGACAGACAGTGTGTGTATTTCGAGGCACACAAATGCACATTGTGCGCACTCTGCGCTCTGTGCACGTGACATATTTCATAACTTTGCGCATAGTACGCACTTTGTGCACTTGTCAAAACTACAGCCCGCGCATAAGTTTAGTTTTTGCAAATTGTAAGGGTTTTATGAGTGGTTTGAGGGCCCCTTGCCTTCAAATTTTAATTTTCCGCACTTTGTAAAGAAATCACAATTCACTTAGAGTCCTTTCTCACAAGGAAGGTTAGCTAACATAAGCACATAGGGGAAAAAGTAATCATTATTCTTGTCTTTGCTTTGTTGCCACATGGATGGCTCATTTGGCATTTAAAATTTTGAGTTGAAGTTATTGCTTTTTCAAAACACAAATCAACTAATTTGGGACCATAAATCAATTTTAACTACCAAATATGCTCTTCCCCCGCACCCAAGTGTGATCTTGGGAATCATAAAAGGTGGCTGGAAGGAATCTCCCTTAAAAATCATTAGGAGAGGACAAAACCCCCTAGGGTACCTCTTAGTTTTTGAAATCACCTTAAAGCTTTGTAAGGGCCCATACATGCCCACATGTTTACAATCTTAGGATAGTTTCTAAAAGTTTTATTAGTCTAGACAACACTCTAGGAAAGTTTAAAAGATCAAGTAACAAGCCCATACATGCCCACATGTCTACAATCCTAGGATAGTTTTGAAAGATTTTCTAGTTTAGACAACATTCTAGGGAGTTTAAAGGATCAAGTAAGGACCCATATGTCCACATTGCTAGTTCTTTAGGGATTTAAATATTCCGCAAGGTTATACCAAAGAAACATAGTAAGCTAGGTAAGAAGATCTGTAAGGACCACAAGAAGTCCGCATGCTACAATCTTACACTTAACTTATTAAAAAATATTTTGCAAACTTTTCACTTTCATGCACACAAAGCCACTCATCAAACACATAATTTCCATTAGAATAGTGGAGGTTGAAGTAGGACTTATTTTTAGTACTCACAAAGTACTTCAAAGGAACTCTAAAAGATCTGACTACTTCTTTAGAAATTATCCACACCAATTTAGTTCAAACGAGGTTGGTCCATGACCCCAATCTCTCAGCCCACTCCATCTAAAAAATTTCTAATGACACACTAAAATTTCCTCCACAGGAGGTGCGTAAAGAAATTTTTAGGTAGAATCTCGGGGGTAGGCATCCAAATAATCCCCTGTTATCAGGTTCTCACATTTTGAAACAATAGAAGTGGAGAATAGGGATCCTTCAAATCCTCCAAGTCAAGTGTTCCTATACCATAAGGCAGGGAGATACCTGTGAAGGGTCGAAGGCCGAGGCCCAGTTGTTCTATGCATCCCTCCTTGAGTCACCCAACTTTGGTGAGGGTATCCAGCCCATGACCCATTTTTTACGCAGAAAATCTAAATGTTGGACTTTGACCGAGGTACTTAATGGATAAACATAGGATATCTAAACATAGGGGTTCCCAGGCCCAAATTCTCACATCTTTTGTTTGATATTCTCCTCAATTTTGACAGCATATCGGTAGGCCATGCCCAAGGACGAGATGTCCATAAATTCCATTTCAATCTAGATGTATCTATATAGAGCACCGTGATACTTGAACACCAGATGTCGCTCTGAATCTTTGATACCCAACTTGGTGTGCAAGGTATGGAAGATATTTGTGAACTCTGGCATTGCTTGGTCTCTTTCTTGCCGCGGTGTGGTCCATTTGTTATGTAGGTTGTCATAACTTCTGACGTGGTAGTGTTGTTCCTTAATAACATCCTTGAAGGATTCACAGGTGGCCGTGACTATAAATAATGAGGGTCCATTTGTTTCCTTTTGCTCACATAAAGTTTCCCACCAATCTTTGACATGGGGAACGACTTTGAGGAGAGAAAAAGTAATATTTTCTCTATTTGAAAAGTTATGGACAGAAAAATACCCTTCTAGTAGATTCAACCACTTGTCTACAGCATCTACGTCTATCTGACCTTCAAATATAGGAATATCGAAGTTGATTTGTACTTAGAAGGCGTTGACACCTCCTCTTGAGGAAGATGTGTCGCCTATTGGTAGCCTCCGAAGGATTTGCATGAAACTATCCATCATCTCGTTCCTTTGTTGTGTGAGGGCTTCCTCAAGCAACATTTTGAAAGGATCTCTTGTCCCGTCATCCTTATTTTCTCTTACCATGAGAGGTTGCTTGGGTGTACGAGAGCTTTTGTTCGCACGAGAAATAAGCTCGAGACCTAATTCTTTGTACCCTAACCTCGTTGGGGACATGCATTAAGACGACAAGAAGCAGACTGCTCTAACACCACTGGGTCGGATTTTATGAGCAGAACGAAATGCATATAGATTATTAAAAGATGCTTAACACAAAATAATAGAGATACAGTAAAATTGATTTTTTATTCAATAAGGAAATAAGATGAAACTGTAAAATGCAGCGGAAAACAAGCATGTTGGAATGGTGATGGCTTATCTCTGAGAAGAGATGTGACGGTTGCGCTCATTCACAAGAAGATGGTTACAATGAGGCTCTAAAGGCATTTTATAATAAACAAGAATTTAAAAAACCCTAGACATCCAAAAAACTAACCCTAGGAGATGAAGCACCAAAAGTCATGTGGGCCCCATTTGAGTAAGTTAGTACATCAACTTCCCGGGGTCGTAACTTTTACGTACGATCTTCATTTTAGGCGCACAATAGCTCGTTGGAAAGGTCTAACCGAGAAGAAAAGTTTTCGACTGGCCCAGGTCAATGCCTTTGGCTATCACCTAGGCTCCAAATCCCCAAACAATGTCGTTTATGGCCTCAAAATGGCCCCGGAAGTTTGGAACCCGAAAAACTGTCGAAAATCTGCCAAGGTGGAAAACTATTTTTTAAGTCAGTGGAATAGGTGGGTGGCCACTGATATCCACCTGGATTAGCACGGTAGCTCGTTGGAAAGGTATTGTTGGGGATATTCATTTTGGGGGCCCAATTAAAGCCTTTGGCTATCATTAAGGTGCTCGATCCCGAAAAAACTTCATTTTGGCCCTCAAAATGGCCCTAGAAGTTTAGGAACTGAAAAAATGCTAAAAGTAGTAAGTTGCTAGAAGACTGTTTTGATCCAGTTGGAATAGGTGGGTGGTTATCGATATCCACCTGGATCAATTGGAATTTATCGATGTATTTCTCCCCTATAGGTTCTTACCTATGATATCTACTTCAAAATAGTAGGGGATTTGTGCACCCCCCATGATAATGTGTTGCTTATTCCAACCAAGAATAAGACTATCTTCCTCTACAACTCTAGTGTAGCCACCTCAATACTTAGATTGAACACAAAACACTGAACACAACAACAATTATGTCAGCTTAACAATGATCACAACAAAACATCATCCTAGTAATTCTTTTTACTCATGTTTTTTATGCCCATACTAGCCCACTGTTATAACTTTGTTTTGATACCGCTATGTCATGTATTCAACCCCCTCAGTCATCACATTAAGGAGATGGGATACCCTTTTTTCCATTTCTACCAACTCATCCCACTATGGAGTTCCTACTTAGTTTCCTGTTCAATGTTGACCCCATTATGTGGGTCAAAAACCACACATAACACCCACCTGCCTATGTAGGGTCAATTTTAAATTCATGCATTGTCCCTTTTTAAATACCAAATTATCGAGCCCATTTGAACTACTCTCATTTGATCAATAAGACAGTTATTTAATTGATGAGAACTGTGACATCAAAACGAGAACTCTGGCCCTAAAACCCCACATTTTTTGGTCAGAATAACCAAAATCAATTCTACTATCTTTTTTTAGGGTCAAAATTAACACATAAAAAAAAAAAAAGCAATTTGAGTTTTGGGGGAAATGCTAGGCATGGCTCCAAATTCAATTTGTTCCTTTTCTTTTTAATTAATGTTTTGTTTTTTTTTAATATTTGTTTTTTATTTTTATTTATAAGTTTTTTTATTTTTAATTAATGTTTTGTTTTCTTAATATTTGTTTTTTATTTTTATTTATAAGT
>JASDQU010515264.1:35771-48636 GCA_032191745.1 Picea mariana | reverse complement strand
ATTTTAAATAAAAATGATGAGTTCTACAAGATGCAATCCCTTAATGAATCACTCATTAAGGAGGTTAAGAACTTAAAGCAAAAAAAGAGTAGCAAAGCAAAGTGGGAGAAGGATGATTTAAGGGAAGAATTGAAAAAGAAATATGAAGAACTCAAAAGGTTATGTAAGAATAATAAATAACTTCTTAATGATGTTAAGAAGGTGAAAAGGTATTTACAAGAGTCTGAATCAAAGAATAGGGATGAAAATATTACCACCAATATTGAAGAGGATACTGTCAAAAAACATGAAGAGGAAATTTGTAAGAAATTGAGGAATCCCTAAATATTGATGAGGTAATATTAGAAATAAAATATAGAATTGAAGAAGGGTGTCAAAATTTGATAGAAGGGGTCATATTGCAACTTCAAATGGAGAAAGAAGAAAGGATTCAATATGATCACCATAAAATACTTGAAGAAGTTGAAATCCATCTAGAGGACGTACATGCCAAATACGATGGTATTATCTCCAAGGCTAGAGTGATCAAAGACCAAGCAAAGAGTATAGAGGATGCCAATTTATTTTAAAATAAGATTGATGAAATGGGTATGCAAAGTGAAGGAAAACCGTCAAATGTGAAACCATATTGACACCCTCATTACCAAGAAATATTTCAAGGAAGACAAGAATATTAATATTATCATTATCAAGGAAGAAGATGTAATACTCATCAATATTCATGTAACAGGGCATCACAAAACCATTATTCAATAGGATATTATCAGAGACCAACACCTAATGCAAAATAGATAAGCTTCAACAACAATACATGGAATCAAGGGAAATAAAATTATGCAACAACTAGTCATCACAGATTAAGACATAAAAGAATTGATTTTGGATGGATGGATGTGTTGATTATTTGGGTTGGTTGTCATTGATGTCAACCCTTGAAGAAAGTCCGTTAGCGAATTCTGGTAGCACAAAGGTTTGGGTAATGGACCCAAGTTTGTTTGATGTATAATGATATGAGTTTTAATATATTTGAAGGTAATTCTATTCTGTATGGATAGTACATGTCATGCCATTTCCGTTGGTATGTGGAATGTCACATAACTCCTCACGGTTAGAGAGTTATAGCCATGTGAAGTTGGAGAACTCTCATGAGACATCTAGAAGCCCCAAAAGGTCAAAGTAGTCAAAATGGTTTCAAAGAAGAAATTATTTAAATAATAAAATGAATTAATGAGTGTACTATAAGTCAAAGTGGATACAAATTTTTTTATTTAAATAATATAGTTAATGGAAAAATTACTAAGTGGACAAGTTGTTAGAAGTGGGTTAGCCCTAAAATAAGAAAACTGGTTTAAGATATTTTAGAAGGTAAATAATAAAGTGAAGTGATGAGTGTACTATAAGTCAAAGTGGATACAAAATAAATTATTTAAATAATAAATTTAATGGAGAAATTACTATGTGGACAAGTGGTTAGAAGTGGGTTAACCCTAAAATAAGGAAAGTGAGTTAAGATGGTTAAAATGTAACCCCTTGAGGAAGCTACATGAAAGTATAAATAAGAGGTAAGGCTCTCTCATTTTAATCACACTTGAACATATTTAATATCTAAAAGTGAATGAGGTAACAAAAGGATATCTAAGCTGAATTTCAGAGAGAAGGTGAAGTAAATAAGGCCAAAATTCAAGGGAGGATAAATTCTTTTAATGATTCTTTCTAAGGTATGTTATTTACAGGTCATCTCACAATTTTTGCAATAATTTCTTTTCTAGAATGATTCAGACCATGAAATTGGGAGGATGTTGAGGAAACATATCCAAGTAGTTGTGATAAAAATTTTAGCTTGTGGTTCATTGTATTTTTGGAGTTAAACTCCGTGGAAAATAGGGTTTGTGGCTAGTCCTGAAACTAGTCTAAAAAAGGTGTTTCGGGTAAAAACATTATAACTTATTCATAAAAGATCCAAATTCTGTAAGACAAAATGTATTGGTTATAGTACATTCTTTGGTATTTTTTGTACCATTTTCAGATCCATACAACAAACATTTTGTGCGGGGCACGCTCTACAAGTTTTCTCTCTAGAATAAGCCATAATTCAATAAGGTATGCCATTTTTGCTATAACTCCTTTTCCGGGAGGTCCCAAGTAGTGAAACCTGGAGGAATTGAATAAAAGACACTTAAGAAAATTGTGTACTATTTTCAGATCTTTATTCATTACAGGTACATAGTTATGATTATTTCAAGTTAGGGTTGTTTACTAATCCAAAAATTAGTCGTGTGAGACTAAAGTAAAGTTTGATGAAAATGTTAGTCTCTTGTTGTTAGAGTTAAGGAAGGTTTGAAGGTATGTGATCATATACACCAGATCTATTACAGAGTTACAAATCATATTTGGATCATTAAATTGATTAGGGATTTTGGTTGAGGTACATGTTGGGTACATGGTTGAGACAAGTAGTTGATGAGTTGGTACATACATGAGGTGTATAGTTGATGATGTTGGTACATCTTGATGAGTCATAGTTTATGTGTATTTGATGCATGATTGGTACATATTTGGTGCATGGTTGCTACACTCGTTGATGGTACACGTTGAGGTACAGGTTGGTGCATGGTTGATGCACTTGTTTATGGTACAGGTTGATTACAAGTTGTTTGGACATGTTATTTGTAGAGGTTTGGTGCATGGTTGATGCATTTGTTTATGGTATAGTTTGAGGTATAGGTTGATGTATGGTACATGTTGGCACATGTTATTGGTATAGGTTGTTACAAGTTTATTAGAAGTTTATTGGTACATGTTTACAATAGTATATCTCACAGTGATAGTGTGACACTGGTTCCATCATTCTACTTCTACGTCAGGGCAGTTGGACGAGGCAAGGATAGGTGGTTGTATCCACCTTCTGGTTGTAGTCGGAGAACATAGGGGGTTGTAGCCTCCTTCTGGTTATAGCTAGAGAATTGAGGAGTTGGAGCTTCTCTTGGGTTGTAGCCTGAGAAGCTAGGGGGTTGTAGCCTCCTTTTGGTTGTAGCCAGAGAATTGGGGAGTTGGACATTCCTTCAGGTTGTAGCCTGAGAAACTAGGGGGTTGGAGCCTCCTTCCAGTTGTAGCTGGAAAACAAAAGAATTTTTTGCTTCCAATGAATGTAATTTTTAAAGACATATAAGAAAAAACATTCTGTGGTTTTCTCCTGCTTTGCGTTTCCATGTAAAAACACTGGTGTACTGTGTATGTGTATGATTGCTCATTTGTTAATTGTTTATTTACTCTGCAACTATTGGATGATAATGATACATTGATATAACACTTTCATTTTGTGGTTAAAAATGATTATTTCTCTATTACTAATTCACCCCCCCTCTCAGTAATCCAATATGATGGATCATCATCAATGGAAATAATAGTGTGGGAAAAAAAGAAATCATATTACTTGGTTTTATCCCATATAAATCCTTTAAAGCTTTGAGGACAAAGATTTTGAAGGAGAGTATTATGGTATGATACCAAGGGGGGCATATATGGGGTTAAATACATATGATATGATCCCAAAGGGGGGCATATATGGGATTAAATATACATGTAATGTGTAAATGTATATGTAATCAGGTCGACCTAATAATAAAGGGGCCACATGTGCAATGTGTGAATATGTATAAATAGAGATCTTGTATTAATTATTGAGGACATGTGATTTGTATGTATGAATGTATTTGGGTATTTGGAGGAGGTTCTCATATTATTTAAGGAGTTATTGTGTATCTCATCTCTCTTCTCTATATGTGCTTCATGCTCACATTGGTTTAAATGGTATGTACTTCCGATTTATTATGCTATTTTTGGAGTTTCAATCTTATCATATTTGAAAATAATGTCATAATCCTCATATAGGAGACTAAGTCAAAAGAGATTGATATGTTAGAGATTGGGAAAAAGTAGTGGAAAAACAATGCCAATACAACAATTAGAGCTAAAGGAGATTTAGAAGGGATATGTACTCTCTAGGATGATTCAATGTTCAAGTTGGAGTTTGTTCAAAATACCCAACATTGGATCTTCACTTTCCTTACTCATAAAGATACATGTATGCAATTTCACATCTTTAATGTCTACATGCCAACTCATTACAAAGAAAAGGAGGAATCTTGGAAATTCTTGCACTCTCTAAAACGTGCATAGGTTATTAGGAATAATATTGAGGGACAATAATTCAATGTGATTATATCAAAATTTAAAGAAAAGAGAGGAGGAAACATAATAAGATATCCCTTTAGGGAAATTATGGAGGATTTGATCACTAATTGGGATATTGTCAACACCAATCCTATCAAATGCAAATTTACCTGGAATAATAAGATAGTATGGCCTAGGCATATTGTGGCCAAGTTAGACATATTTATCATCCATAGTGACCTCCTCCTCCTAAATAATCAGATCATAACTTCTAATATTATCCCTTCCAATGTTTCAAATCACAAGCCTATTTCACTCATTTTTCACCAATCTCAGAATTTTGGTCCCATTCTCTTTAGACCACTTTGGCTTCATAATCCTAGAGCCATGGAAATTATTAAAGAGGTTTGGACTTGGAAAACTCATGGATCCCCATCCTATGTGTAGGAATAAAAACTGAAATAAATAAATATCACATTAAAAGGATATAATAAATCTTCATATATTTATATTTCACCAATACGATTGGTTCTACAAAAGTAACTAGGATATCTTCCTATTAGATTGGAGGATGAAGAGTTCACCAAGATAAGTTTGTTGGAGGAAAGAGATATTTGTAGTAAATTCCACAAATAATACATAAAGGAGTATGAAATGTGGCATTTAAAATCTAAGAGTCTATGGCTGAAATATGTGGACAAAAACACAATCTTTTTTCACAAACAAGCTAAAGCAAAAACTAAAAAAAAAATAGTAAAATAAATTCATCTTGACAATGGAATGTGCCTAAGTTTTTTGTAGCTGTAAAATATGCAACTCATTCCCATTTTCAATCATTGTACATCAATGAAGAGGAGGCCAATGTAGACTCCATCTCAACAATGCTCCAAAATATCCGTATGTTGATTTTCCCAGAAGAAGAAATTGAGATCATTAATTCCATTTGGGGTCTTGATCTAGACACAGTTACAGTTCTAGATGGTTTCTCCATTCATTTTTATTGATAGTTTTAGCCTATTATCAAATCAGACCTGAAGCATATGCTTATCAATTTGCAAGAAAAAGAACAAACCAGGGGAAAGTACAAACAATCCTTCCTAGCCTTAATCCCCAAAGAGAATAACCCCTCCTTTTTCATGAGATTCTACCCTATATATCTAAGCAATTCTTCTTAAAAAATCCTAAGAAAAATCCTGGAAAATAGAATAAAAAATATCTTTCCCAAATTTATCTTTGACATTAGAGTGGGTTCATACAACAAAGACAAATTCTTGACAATATTATATTGGTGTAGGAGGTAATTCACTCTAGTGGAAATACAGAAAAAGGGATGATATTCAAGATCAACATGGAAAATGTTTTTAATTAGGTAAGGCATTCTTATATTTTTGAAGTTCTCTAAACATTTGGTTTTCAGTGAATCTTTTTTTCATGGGTAAGATCTTGTATAAGTTGTCCTTGGATAGCCCCTTTAGTAAATGGAAGGCCCATATCTTTCTTCAAAAGTAAAAGAGGACTAATATAGGGATATCCTCACTCACCTATTATTTACATAATTATGAGAGATTCTTTAAGTTCGAGGTTAGAATTTGAAAGATTAACACAAATATCCAATGAATAAACATCACAAAGGTTGGAATATATTATAAAGGAATTCAAACTATTACACATATGTTCAAAGGGAGGAGACTACAAATCCTTAGGTCTTGTCACAAACGTAATGAACATAGTGTTATTAAAGGAGAGATGTTGGAATTTATCGTCTTCACTATGATGGTGAAATAACAACTATTATCTTGCGACACATGCTCATCCTTGTTGCAACTCAAATGTATAATGATTTAGTCAAATATAATAAATATTAAATGAAAAAACATTTTCTATGTTGAAGGTGAAGGGAATATAATAAATATTAAATGAAAAAAACATTTTCTATGTTGAAGGTGAAGGGAATAAAATGTTAGAAATCATAGGTGAGTTGTAAAAGTAAACAAATATATCTAAGATAGGAGTCAATAGTGGTAATAAACATTAAATCACATCACTTACTATGTATCTTCATCACATGTATTTCAAATTATCATATCATTCACTACATGAGATCATTAATTTATAATAGAGTGTCTAGCCAATTTTCCCCATATCATGGTTGATATGCTCAATTTGATCACTCAAGGTGTTCCCAAATGGTTGAGTAGATATACAATTATCATGCCTAGTCAAACATAGACCATTGTAAACAATATGGAGGTTGGTTACTCATTTGCACTTACCAACAGTGTATGAACTTCAACATAATCAACATAACAATGTGCTAGCCACACAATGCACTAATTTGTCTTAAATTGGGTTTACACATTCCAACACCCCTCCAAAACACAACTTGGATGAATTAGGAGGTGACATTAGCAAAGCATCCCCATAATTACAACTTCTTAAAGCCCCAACTATGTCAAAAAAATAACAAATTTTTATTCTATAAAAGAATTTGTTAACATACCCATAATTTGATCATTAATCCTAGAGTAACCTAGAGTAGACAAGGGACATCACATCCTCTTCTACTAGATATATGAAATAGTGTGTAGGAAGCTATACATGCTTCATATTGATATGTGAAATTTTCAAGGTTGTGAGCCACTTTTATTTCACTTTGATTGTCACAAAACACTATAGTATATTCCTAGAGAGAAAATCCATGCTTACCCATTAGGTTGTGAAGCAACATTGCTTTAGTTCCAAAACTCATTGTGCTTCTATATTCAGTTTCAACATCTGATAATGAACAACCTTCTATTTCCTACATGACCAAACAATTAGATTAGATCAAAGATAAAAATATATTCCTAGAACTATACTTCTTTTCATCTCCATCACATGTCCATTCAGAGTTTATATAATTGACTAATAAATTTGAATTATTTCGGAAATACATAATTTCAAACTTATATGTCCCTTTAATAGAGTGGATTATAATATTATTTTCATCTTGTAGATGACTTTCATTTAGATCTTACATGAATTTGGAGACCAAAATAACAACAAAGGCAATATTAGTTCTATTATGAGTTAAATAATAAGGATTCCAACAAGTTTCATATACATTGTAGCAACGACCCTGAGAGAATCATAATCCTTAGTCAATTTAACTCCATACTGAAAAGGATTAGAATAGGGATTATAATATTCGATCTTAAATATCTTTAAGATGTCTTGCACATACTTATGCTAAGAAATAAAGATACCATCATCCAATTTCATAACTTGGATTCCAAGAAAGAAACGAAGTAGACTCAAGTCTATCATCTCAAAGGTATCCTTTAGCTAAAAAATTGAATGACCATTTCCTAATTATAATTATGTTATTATAATTAAGTCATTAGCATACAACATAATTAATATAATTGAATCATTAACATGTAGCACATAAATACTATGATATAATTCAAACATTTGAAATCAAAATAGAGAAAGAAATGATCTTTCTTCCCATACCATGCCCTAGGTGCTTATTTCAAGCCATAGACAAAATGCTTCAATATGCATACAAGATTTTTATCTTGCACAAAACCATGTGACTACTCCATACAAATCTCTTGAACAAAATCCCATGTAAGAAAGAACGTTTCATATCCATTTGATGTACCTCCCAACCAAAACTAACAGTAAGAGAAAGGACAATACAAATAGAATTCATTATGGCTACAAGAGTAAACATCTTAGTATAGTCAATTCCTTCTTGTCGAGAAAAACCCTTTGCTACCAATATAGCCTTATGTCTCACAACATCACCATATGAAGTGAACTTAGTCTTATATATCCATTTTCATTTCACCACATTCTTTCCGTGTGGACAAGAAACCAATTCCCCAATATTATTTTCATCGACGAATTGTATTCTTTAGTCGCCATTGCAATTTTCCCTTTAGGTATATCATGTGCATTTGCATAATTTTAAAGGTCACTAGTCTGTATAATGCATGCCATATATTCAACATTTACTTGTTGTCTTTTATTATGATTTTTCATCATTGTATGAGTTGCATTACTTGCATCTCTCATGGTAGATTCAATGGTTTTAGATACTAATTTAGGATAACTAATCTACCTGATGAGAGATACTTTAGAAACACTATCATTGGGAACAAAATTAACAAATTTAGTGGATTCCCCATCAGAAAATTGCACATTTTCTATTTTAAAGTCCTAATGGATTATGTGTTTGCATTAATTGTTTCAAGGATTATGCTAGTTGATTTAAAGAATGATCTAGACGAGTTAGAAACTAACAAAATCCAATTAAGTCAAGTTTCAATAAATTAGAAAATGTCAAGAGAGTAGCACTAGAAGTCTACTCATCAAAGATAATATCCTTTTGATTGATTACTTCTTTTTTAATTGGATCAAACCATCTATAGGCCTCTGATTCTTTAGAATAACCTACCACGATGTAGGAATGACTATTGTAGTCTAACTTCTTCCACTTGTCATATAGAATATGAGCCTAGGTTATGCATCCAAAGGATCTAAGAAGTCCTATTGAAAGTTTCCTTTGAATTGATTTTTCAATAGGAGTTACTTCCCATATTGTGTATCTCATAATCCTATTCAAAAGATAATTTGAGCAAGCAATGAGTTTTTCCCAAAATGTGATTGKTAGTCCTTTGCCTAAAACATCTAGCCATCTCAATAAAAGTCACACTCTTTAATCACTTAGAAAYACMATTCTATGGAGGAGTATAAGGTACTAATATCTTCCATGAGATAATATTCTATGAAAGGTATCCTTCAAATGCATTACTCAAATAMYCTCCTCCATTATTAAACCTCAAACATTTTATCARTTTACCACATTGCTTCTCAGYTAATACCTTAAATTGTTTGAAATTTACAAAGACCATATCCTTGTTTGTAAGAAAATAAACCCAATTAAATAATGAAAAATAATAAATAAATGTTAAAACATACCTTGCACAAGCTAAGGATGGTTTATTCATCATACAAAGGTCATTGTGCACAAGTTCTAGCTGTGTATTTTCTCTCCATGACTTTCCTTTTTCAAATTCTTCTCATTGATGCTTTCAAAAACACAAACCTAAAATACACCTTCATGAGGAACAACCTTAGGAAGTTCATGAACCATGTTCAACCTAACAATCAATATCATACTATGGACATAATTCGATGCTCTATACTTTCATGCCAAATTCTTCTTATATCATCAGTTATGACTATAAGCACAAATGGTCACGTTTCCTTATTATTTAAAATTAGAAAACTTATATAATACATCATTAAGGTCAAGAATTTTCTCAACAACAACAACACCAAATTGATTATTAAGATCCTTCACAACAAACTTGTTAGGCCACAATTCAACTTTCTTGAACAAAACATTTATTTTGAAAATTAACCTTAAAACCATTATTTTGGGCGGTGTTTTATATTGTTTGAAAAAAAAAGATTCGTTTTTGTCATCCGACCATACACAATTTGTTTCTTAAAATTTTTGGAAGTAAACTATGTGTGAGTTTACTTGTCCCCGATGATGGGTGTAGTGTCCACTTGAAATGTCAATTGTTTTATAAACTCACACATGGTTTACTTCCAAAAATTTTAAGCAACATTATGACTATTTGTGAAAACCTACACGCTCACATACACAATTTACTTACATACAAAAATATTTTTATATTTTAACGTACAATTAATTACTACAAACAGTTTCTTAATAAAAACATAAAAGATACAATGGCACACACACACACATTACACATATATTTTTACCATGGAAACCCAAACTAGGAAAACCAACAACTCGTTTAGAGTTGCACCTATAATATTATATTCATCATATGTCTTCATTGTTTAAAATACAATATATATATATATATATATATATATATATATATATATATATATATATAGGATCTCGTGGCATACAAAACCGCTAATTCATTGACCTGGATTAGTCAACAACCCTAATTCCTTAACCAAAATTAGAAAACCATTGACGAAAACCATGTGCCGAAAAACTGCCAAAACCAAACGCAAAAAATGCCAAAAGAAAAAATTTCAAGGGCACTGCCCCCGAACCTTGATGCAAGGGGTCTTCGCCCCCCTGTGACCCCCCACCCCCACATGACTAACGCAACATGAACACTAGGTCTAGTCATGAAAATAATATAACACATACCCAACATTCTCCCACGTGTTTGTTTTGCATATAGGGGGTTAAAGGGTTACATAGTAAACAATCCAAGGAAACAATGCCCATATATCCTCTACACCAAGAGAACTTCTCAGTGCTCACAGATTTTGTTAACGAATCTGAAACGTTCTTGAAAGTGTCCAAATTCATAAACAACACCTTATTTTCTTCAACCATGTCTCTCACAAAGCGATATTGAACATCAATATGTTTTGTGTTTGAATGATAAGTCAGATTCTTCACTAGGAAGATTGCAATTTGATTATCACAATCTATCCTTATAGCTTGTTATACCAACCCAATACCTGAACACAATATTTGCAATCATAATGCTTCCTTTCTTGCATGAGTGGTTGCCATGTATTCAACTTCTGTAGTTGAGATTTCCACTACAAACTATATTTTGTTGATCCAACTGATTTCTCCACCAAACAGGTTAAACAGATACCCACTTGTAGATCTTCTACGATCCATATCTCTAGCCTAATCTACATCAACAAAGCCATGTATGTCCAACACTCTGTCCAATCCTGGTCTTCCTTGGTATCATAATTCATAACTACTAGTACCACGCAAATACCCAAAAACCCTCTTTATTGTTGTCCAATGTTCCTTCCATGGTTTTGACATATACCTACTTAAAAATCACACTGCATGTGCAATGTCTAGTCTAATAAATACCATTGCATACATCAAAATACCAACCACAGTAGAATGCAGAACATGCGACATGTCCTCTTTCTCTTCATGTGTCTTGGGACACTCATCTGTTGCTAACTTTCCACTTATAGGAATAGGGACCTTGACCGATTTACATTCATGCATATTAAACCTTTGCATTAATGTCTCGGCATATTTCCTCTTATTTAACCAAAGTTTCATGTTTTCCCGATCTCTTTTAATTTCAATGCCCAAAATGAAATTTGCAGCACCAATATCCTTCATGTCAAACTTAGAGGACAATTGAGTTTTCCTATCTTTGATAATATCCTTTTCATTTTCTATCAACAACATATCATCGACATACAAGAACAAATAAATGAGAGGATCATTGATTAATTTTAAATACACACAGTGATCCAATTTTCTCCTTGTGAAGCCGAGTCCCAACATATATAAGTATCAAATTTTTTATATCACATCCTTGGTGATTGCTTTAACCCATACAAGGACTTGTTTAGCCTGCATACTAACTCTTTATTTCCCTTCATAAAAAAGCCTTATGGTTGCTTGATGTATATTTGTTCTTCCATATCCCCATGTAGGAATGTTGTATTCACATACGTTTGTTCTACTTCAAAATCAAATGTAGCAACAATAGATAGAAGAAATCAAATTGAAGTTAACTTGCCAATATGATAAAAAATATCACCAAAGTCAATTCCCTCTACCCARGAATAACCTTTTKCTACTAACTAAGCTTTGTATTTCTCCACTTTGCCTTCTTCATTCAACTTCTTCTTAAACAMCCATTTGTTGCCAATGGGTTTTCTTCCAATCAACAACTCCACTAGATCCCAAGCCTCATTCTTATCCAAGGTTTCCATTTATTCCATCATGGCCTTTTTCTATAGTTTTCCATCCTCTGAATCCATTACCTCCCTAATAGTTCTAGGATCATCATCAACAATAGACAAAGAAAAATTTGAATAGAAATCAGATGGAGTATACCTTTCTGGTTTCCTTCTTTCTCGAACTGATCTCCTCAATACCAGAGTATGATAATCTTCTTTTTATGAGTCCTATTCTTTTGTAGAGTCTGATTCATCATCCTTCAATTCAAACTATGCTTTCTCTGGTTCTTCCTCCTTTGGTAGGAATTCCTCTTTGAAATCATATTTTATTTCTCTAAATACCACATCTCGACCATGCACTACCTTTTTAATTTCTGGGTTCCAAAGATTATAACCTTTCAGACCATCTATATACCCAATAAAGATACATTTTTTAACCATTTTATCTAGCTTACTCTTGTTTTACTTTGGAACATGAACATAGACATCACAACCAAATACCCTGAGATTTGTGAGAGAGGCTTTATTACCAGTCCATACCTTGTGTGGATTCTTGTCATCCAACACTAATGAGGGTGATCGATTGACTAGATAACATGCAGTACCCATTGCCTCTACCCAAAATTCTTGTCCTAACTTGGCAGCACTGAGTATGCACCTTGGTTTTTCCATCAACGTCTTGTTCATCATTTTTCTAACTCCATTATGATGAGGTGTATATGGACTAGTATTCTACCTTTCTATATCACACTTCTTAAAAAATTATTTGAATTCATTTATGTAGAACTCTCCACCATTATCCATCCTCATCACCTTAATTATTTTCTCTGTTTGATTCTCCACAAGAGCCTTAAACTCTTTAAACCTATCAAAGACTTCAAATTTCTTCTTGAGGAAATACATCCATGTATTCCTAGAGAAGCCATATATAAATGAGACATAGTACACAAATTTTCTTAGTGATGGA
>JASDQU010515264.1:12113-35715 GCA_032191745.1 Picea mariana | reverse complement strand
ACTCCTAAATATGAGATGTCATGTTTGATGCACTTGCACCAAAACTTGTTAAGGTGGTCTTTAGCAGATGTATTGCATTCACCATCAAAGGTGACCTTGGAAAAGCGAGAGACTGTCTTGTTGGGATCATCGGGTAATGAGAAGTTGAAATCATGTTCCAACACAGTGATTTGGGGAGCCATGGGGGAAATTGAATACATTTAAAATAAAGGCTCCTACAAGGCCAGCTTGTCAGTCACCCCTCCTTCTAGTGCCATTTGTTGACGGGCGAAAATGACCGTCCGCCAACTGGAAGAGTGGATCCGGTCCGGGGTTGTCTAAATAACCCAAGCCGTTTGGGATAACACACCCTGATGGGTTTAGCGGCTCCGTTAGCCGATCTAAGTCCTAGAAAAACAAAAAGAAAACTACACTAAGAAACTAATCTAAATAAAAACAATAATTAAAACAAACTAATAAACAAATCTAAACTATTATATATACAATTTACTATCTAATACTATAATAACTCTACGAAATTAAACATCTAACTACTAACAGAATTAAATCTTAATCACAAATGTAAATATTTACAAATTACAGATTTAAATGAAAACCTACAAAACTCATTTGTAATCTGTCCTAAGACAACGAAACTATTGTTTTCTGATTTTTATAATTTTATGAAAAAGAAATAAACTGAAAAACTATCTAAGCTAAGCAATTAAAACAATAATTCTAACTATGTATCTAAACTAATATATTTATCTAAACTACTTATATTATACTAACTAATTAACTATTAAACAAAATATAACAAACTGACCTGAAGTAACGCTTCAGGTTTGTCCTATGTATGATGGTTGATTAAGTTGTTTGGTGGGAGGAAACCCGCACCAGATTCTCCACGAGCTTCTCGTAAATAAGAAGCAGCTATGCTCTTTCAAATATTAATAATAGGACAAACAAGACATAAAAGATTACAACAATCTCATAATTAACAAAGTATCGCAGTCGGATAAATCCTTGTGCAAAATTTGTACAAAACAATTCAATTAATGAAAAAGATAAACCTGTATTCATTAAATTGAAATAGAGTAATTGCTGTATTTTTTTAAATAAGAGATATCAGATATGGATAACATATAAATCAAATCACATCAATATGCAATGAATCATGATAGCTAAAGTAGTCGATAATTAATTGCAAATTGATATGCAAAGAACCTGAAACAAAAGTTTGATATATTGAAAGCGAAAGCTGTTACAAGACACCAACTTTCATCTCAGTCTGAATCATAAATCCATAATCTGGTTCTCCCACCGTGATAATGATGGGTTTATTACAAAAAATGACAAGTATTTAAAGACCTCCCATAGGGTAAAACATCCCTATGGGAATTATCAAAATAGTTTACAAAAATCTGAGGAAATTATCCCAAATCTCTATTTCTGACTCCAACTAGCAACCTAAAACAAAACCATATCCAAAGTATCTCCTAAACTACCATAACATGCCCATTTGATCATTGCAATTCGTATGCACCTAAAAGAAGACAAAAATAGACAAGTTTAAAAGATATTTTATTGATATAATTGACAAAAATCTAATTTTTAAGACTAGCTACAGAATCTTGCGATTCTGTAGCTGGTCTAAATTGAACACAGAATCATTTCAAAACCAATTCAAATCTTAAAGAATATATTCAAACTATTGAACAATATTTAATTGCTAATTAGAAACCAAAAGAATCATTCAAATCGACACTTGTATGCAAATTGGAACAGACTAAATCGTGGTCAACCGAATGATAACAGAGATGCATGCGCTCTGTTCAATTTGTTATCACCAATTTGGGGTAAACAAAATCGCATTAGATAATTCAACAGCAATGAAATTATTTTCACGAATCAATTCCAATCGACACAAATAGTTTATGTTGCTTCAGCCATCGACAAAATCATTGTCGAATCCAAACGAAATCAACAGGATCATTTTTTAAATTAATAGAACTATATTAAACATATACAAACGATCATGCTATTTGCAAATCAAATCAAAACTTGTATGCAAATTGAAACAAATGAAATCGTAATTGAATTAATCAGTTGATAATAGGATATGTGTAATTTGTCAAATGTTTGTTATTGCCAATTGGGAGCAGACAGAATCGATTGACAGTCGACGAAATCATCACTTGAATCAATTTCAAAATGAACTATTAGACAAGCTTTTCATACGAATTCAACAGAGACAAAATATGTCAATCTGAGCTTAACAAAATCATTTTTGAAAATCAAAACCAACAGAGCAGTATCAAATCTATTTTTGATACCAATCCAACTCATACAAACAATCGTGCTAACTCAAGACACGCGACAATCATTTATAAATCAAATTAGATAGGAACGAATTGAAACAATTTGAGGTCGATACAATCGTTATGAATCAACACAGTTCCACGATTTTAGCGAATAGATCTTTTTCATAGGTCGAATGTAGTCGAAATCCAAACGAGAATGTTGATTCAATACAAAACAGAGTTGTTTTTCCAATTTAATAGACTACATCGTATTTATCAAACCAATCCCTAATAATGATGCATTACACTCATAAAAGATCATACCAATTCAATCCTACGAAATCGTTTGAAAATCAAATCATAAGAACTAAATCAGAGCTGATGGCATCCAACCACGACAAAATCGTATCAAATCAAAACATAACTGTGTTCTAATTTTAGCATAAAAATCTCCTGTAGAGGTCAGATGCAATCAAAATCCAAGCGAAAGAAAACCCCATTGATTTCGTTAATTCAAACCAACAAAATTATTCTAAAATGAATCAAACCCAGTCAAAACCAATCAATTGCTAAACTGGGCACGACCAAATTGCATAACCAAATCATAGCTACATTTGAGTTTAGTAAAATGAATCTACTGTATAGGATCCATAACAAAATCATTTAAACTATAACAGCATCATTTCAAATCAAAACGAACAGAGCTAATTTGAAAGAAAAACCAAATATGTTACAATAATTCAAGCAAACTTACAAAGCAAAAATCATGTTGAAATTAATACCTGGACAGTAAGAAACGACTTCGATTATGATAATTTGGAATTAATGAAGGATGTTGCCGATTTGACATTCCTGAAGACAATCGAACCAGTGGTTTTCTGTTTCTTGTCATTAGCTTGAAGCCTATCCCTTTCTCTCGACAGCGCTGTAACTTGGTTCTCTAAAGATTTGATCTTTGATTGCAATAAGGGAACGTCAGTGTAGTAACACTCTAGCCACACATTGCATTGGATACATGATGACTGCTCAGGTTTTGACATAATAGTCGAGGGTTTGTTTAAATCACCGAGGGTTTCATTATGTAGCTTGATTCCTGGGTAATTAGAATTGTCCTTTAGGCACGGGGGTAAATTAGAAACATAATCATAGGGTTGCTCGGAGCATAGGCCATGGGAATAGGGGTACTCTTCAACCAAGAAACACTCAATATCGAAGTCCGAGTCCTCGCTCAGAACTATGGGCTTTTGGTCGACATTTGGCTTAGGTTTATTCCGGGAAAGTCTCGATATGAATCAAGCATTCTTCTTAACTTTGCTGTCGACAGTAGGATTACCCTTGAATTTCTTACTCACAGGCTTCTTTACAGCCTCAATCTTGTCTGTTATGATGTTGGGTAGGTCGATGTTAGGGAAAACCGAGGGTTTGGCAGGGGGTAGAAGGAAATGGAAATGGCATGGGTGGCCCGACCATAGTCTCACTAACCATGGCTTTATCAATTTGGATAGACTCTGGATTAGCAAAGCCATTTTTGGATAAAAAGGCTTGCCAATTATCGCCATGAAGATTTAAATGGTGGACGACGATGAGTCTAATCAAGCCATAATGAAACAAGCTGCTATCGGCCTTCTCGCGTTTAAACCTCTTAGACATCTTGTAAAGACTACGCAAGAAGTAATGCGACATGTTCAAAGGATAGCCCATGAAATTCATCAATAACCGGAGGTGATACAGAAAAACCAAGCCATACCGACCTTCACAGGTCACAAATTGTTTCACAATTACCAAAAGATCGTGCCACCTGGGTTTAAAGGTGGAAATAGGCATACCTTTATCATAGGAGACAACCTTCCTTGATACGAATAGCAATGGCCACGACACCTCATCAACTTTGGAGTTTTTAAACCATCGTTGGCCCGTGGCTGCTAGTCCTGTAGCAGAGCTTATGAATTCTTCATTGAGTTCAAGCTAAATGTCACAAACTTTATCCCTACACCCATCAAATGTGAGGGCAAATTTTTGGGCAACCGAAAGTTTGAAGCCCTCGAACCTCTGTATAAACATGAGCCAACCACTGTCTTCTAAATCCTTACGGGCATCATCGAACAGTAACAGATCTTGACTACCGTTTGGCTCTATGCGCACCACCGGTGCCATAGACAGGAGCACACGATGAGTGAGGTGAACGAGCCATAGTTTGAACACAGCATACGCAGGGGCATAACACTCATAGGCTTACCCGAAACTAGCAAAGGTGAATCGGGGTAGGGGGAAAACATTAATGGCAAAACGTGCGAAGGTGGTGGGGCTATTTCAATACATGAAAAACAGTCATTTCCACAGTACAACCGTCGGCGCATATTGCTATTCAATCCACTATTGTATAGGTTAAAACTACATCATTCAATTAACCAATGAAATATATGGTAAGTGGATTAAACATTCGCGCGAGCAATAGTTATAGTTTCAAAACCAAAGCAATAAATCAAAATCACACCAAGGGTTTGATTATATGAACTATGTGTGGTATGAAACGATTTATACCAAGGGTCTTACCACAACAAAAATGTGTTTTCATGAAACCAATGTGTCAAGTGAATTGATCAAAGAACATATAAATCCAATCATCAATGCATCACAAACTCAATCACACATAAAACGAAATTATATAATCAATCAAAGAATGCCAAATGAGTACAGATCAAGGGGTCTTGCCAACCGTATAACGATAAGTAAATTGGAAACGCAATGGGCATATCGACAAGAAAGATCGCAACAGTCCAATGACGGTTTTAATGTGACTTTGAAAACCAAGTTTTCACGCTTGCAGTCGTGAAAACAAGAACAAAGGTAAGTGTGCAAATAGCGCAAAAATAATAGTGTCATTTTATTCGAGAATTGCGACGAAAATCAAGGTTTGCAAAACACTGGTGTAGGCAGCTTATAAGGACAGTAGAAAAATGTGAATTGGCTGCCAACAGAACTATACTTCTTTTCATATCCATCACATGTCCATTCAAAGTTTATATAATTGACCAATAAATTTGATTTATTTCAGAAATACATAATTTCAAACTTATATGTACCTTTAATAGAGTGGATTATAATATTATTTTCATCTTGTAGATGACTTTCATTTAGATCTTACATGAATTTGGAGACCAAACTAACAACAAAGTTATTAGTTCTATTATGAGTTAAATAATAAGGATTCCAACAAGTTTCATATACATTATAGCAACGACCCTGAGAGAATCATAATCCTTAGTCAATTTAACTCCATACTGAAAAGGATTAGAATAGGGATTATAATATTTGATCTTAAATATCTTTAAGATGTCTTGCACATACTTATGCTAAGAAATAGAGATACCATCATCCAATTTCATAACTTGGATTCCAAGAAAGAAACGAAGTAGACTCAAGTCTATCATCTCAAAGGTATCCTTTAGCTAAAAAATTGAATGACCATTTCCTAATTATAATTAAGTCATTAGCATACAACATAATTAATATAATTGAATCATTAACATGTAGCACATAAAAACTATGATATAATTCAAACATTTGAAATCAACAGAGAGAAAGAAATGATCTTTCTTCCCATACCATGCCCTAGGTGCTTATTTCAAGCCATAGACAAAATGCTTCAATATGCATACAAGATTTTGATCTTGCACAAAACCATGTGACTACTCCATACAAATCTCTTGAATGAAATCCCATGTAAGAAAGAACATTTCATATCCATTTGATGTACCTCCCGACCAAAACTAACAGTAAGAGAAAGGACAATTCAAATAGAATTCATTATGGCTACAAGAGTAAACATCTTGGTATAGTCAATTCCTTCTTGTCGAGAAAAACCCTTTGCTGCCAATATAGCCTTATGTCTCACAACATCACCATATGAAGTGAACTTAGTCTTATATATCCATTTTCATTTCACCACATTCTTTCCATGTGGAGAAGAAACCGATTCCCCAGTATTATTTTCATCAGCGAATTGTATTCTTTAGTCACCATTGCAATTTTCCCTTTAGGTATATCATGTGCATTTGCATAATTTTAAAGGTCACTAGTCCGTATAATGCATGCCACATGTTCAACATTTACTTGTTGTTTTTTATTATGATTTTTCATCATTGTATGAGTTGCATTACTTGCATCTCTCCTGGTAGATTCAATGATTTTAGATACTAATTTAGGATAACTAATCTACCTAATGAGAGATACTTTAGAAACACTATCATTGGGAACAAAATTAACAAATTTAGTGGATTCCCCATCGGAAAATTGCACATTTGCTAATTTAAAAGTCCTAATGGATTATGTGTTTGCATTAATTGTTTCAAGGATTATGCTAGTTGATTTAAAGATTGATCTAGACGAGTTAGAAACTAACAAAATCCAATTAAGTCAAGTCTCAACAAATTAGAAGATGTCAAGAGAGTAGCACTAGAAGTCTACTCATCAAAGATAACATCCTTTTGATTGATTACTTCTTTTTTAATTGGATCAAACCATCTATAGGCCTCTGATTCTTTAGAATAACCTACCACGATGTAGGAATGACTCTTGTAGTCTAACTTCTTCCACTTGTCATATAGAATATGAGCCTAGGTTATGCATCCAAAGGATCTAAGAAGTCCTATTGAAAGTTTCCTTTGAATTGATTTTTCAATAGGAGTTACTTCCCATATTGTGTATCTCATAATCCTATTCAAAAGATAATTTGAGCAAGCAATGATCTTTTCCCAAAATGTGATTGGTAGTCCTTTGCCTAAAACATCTAGCCATCTCAATAAAAGTCACACTCTTTAATCACTTAGAAACACCATTCTATGGAGGAGTATAAGGTACTAATATCTTCCATGAGATAATATTCTATGAAAGGTATCCTTCAAATGCATTACTCAAATACCCTCCTCCATTATTAAACCTCAAACATTTTATCAATTTACCACATTGCTTCTCAGTTAATACCTTAAATTGTTTGAAATTTACAAAGACCATATCCTTGTTTGTAAGAAAATAAACCCAATTAAATAATGAAAAATAATAAATAAATGTTAAAACATACCTTGCACAAGCTAAGGATGGTTTATTCATCATACAAAGGTCATTGTGCACAAGTTCTAGTTGTGTATTTTCTTTCTATGACTTTCCTTTTTCAAATTCTTCTCATTGATGCTTTCAAAAACACAAACCTAAAATACACCTTCATGAGGAACAACCTTAGGAAGTTCATGAACCATGTTCAACCTAACAATCAATATCATACTATGGATATAATTCTATGCTCTATACTTTCATGCCAAATTCTTCTTATATCATCAGTTATGACTATAAGCGCAAATGGTCATGTTTCCTTATTTGAGCATTTAAAATTAGAAAACTTATATAATACATCATTAAGGTCAAGAATTCTCTCAACAACAACAACACCAAATTGATTATTAAGATCCTTCTCAACAAACTTGTTAGGCCACAATTCAACTTTCTTGAACTAAACATTTATTTTTAAAATTAATCTTAAAACCATTATTTTGGACAGTGTTTTATATTGTTAGAAAAAAAAAGATTCGTTTATTTCATCCGACCATACACAATTTGTTTCTTAAAATTTTTGGAAGTAAACTATGTGTGAGTTTACTTGTCCCTGATGATGGGTGTAGTGTCCACTTGAAATTTCATTTGTTTTATAAACTCACACATGGTTTACTTCCAAAAATTTTAAGCAACATTATGACTATTTGTGAAAACCTACACGCTCACATACACAATTTACTTACCTACAAAAATATTTTTATATTTTAACCTTGTACAATTAATTACTACAAACAGATTCTTAATAAAAACATAAAAGATACAATGGCACACACAACACACACATTACACATATATTTTTACCATGGAAACCCAAACTGGGAAAACCAACAACTCGTTTAGAGTTGCACCTATAATATTCTATTCATCATATGTCTTCATTGTTTAAAATACAATATATATAGGATCTCGCGGCATACAAAACTCCTAATCCATTGACCTGGATTAGTCAACAACCCTAATTCCTTAACCAAAATTAGAAAACCATCGATGAAAACCATGTGCCGAAAAACTGCCAAAAACAAACGCAAACAATGCCAAAAGAAAAAATTTCAAGGGCACTGCCCCCGAACCTTGATGCAAGGGGTCTTTGCCCCCCTGTGACCCCCCACCCCCACATGACCAACACAACATGGACACTAGGTCTAGTCATGCAAATAATATAACACATACCCAACATTCTCCCACGTGCTTGTTTTGCATATAGGGGGTTACAGTGTTACATAGTAAACAATCCAAGGAAACAATGCCCATAGATCCTCTACACCAAGAGAACTTCTCAGTGCTCACAGATTTTGTTAACGAATCTGAAACATTCTTCAAAGTGTCCAAATTCATAAACAACACCTTATTTTCTTCAACCATGTCTCTCACAAAGCGATATTGAACATCAATATGTTTTGTGTTTGAATGATAAGTCAGGTTCTTCACTAGGAAGATTGCAATTTGACTATCATAATATATCCTTACAACTTTTATACCAACCCAATACCTGAACACAATATTTTCAATCATAATGCTTCCTTTCTTGCATGAGTGGTTGCCATGTATTCAACTTCTGTAGTTGAGATTTCCACTACAAACTATATTTTGCTGATCCAACTGATTTCTCCACCAAACAGGTTAAACACATACCCACTTGTAGATCTTCTACGATCCATATCTCTAGCCTAATCTACATCAACAAATCCATGTATGTCCAACACTCTGTCCAATCCTGGTCTTCCTTGGTATCATAATTCATAACTATTAGTACCACGCAAATACCCGAAAACCCTCTTTATTGTTGTCCAATGTTCCTTCCATGGTTTTGACATATACCTACTTAAAAATCACACTGCATGTGCAATGTCTAGTCTAATAAATACCATTGCATACATCAAAATACCAACCACAGTAGAATACAGAACATGGGACATGTCCTCTTCCTCTTCATGTGTCTTGGGACACTCATCTGTAGATAACTTTCCACTTATAGGAATAGGGACCTTGACCGATTTACATTCATGCATATTAAACCTTTGCATTAATGTCTCAACATATTTCCTCTTATTTAACCAAAGTTTCATGTTTTCCCGATCTCTTTTAATTTCCATGCCCAAAATGAAATTTGCAGCACCAATATCCTTCATGTCAAACTTAGAGGACAATTGAGTTTTCCTATCTTGGATAATATCCTTTTCATTTGCTATCAACAACATATCATCCACATACAAGACCAAATAAATGAGAGGATCATTGATTAATTTTAAATACACACAGTGATCCAAATTTGTCCTTGTGAATCCAAGTCCCAACATATATAAGTATCAAATTTTTTATACTACATCCTTGGTGATTTCTTTAACCCATACAAGGACTTGTTTAGCCTGCATACTAACCCTTTCTTTCCCTTCATAGAAAAGCCTTATGGTTGCTTGATGTATATTTGTTCTTCCATATCCCCATGTAGGAATGTTGTATTCACATACGTTTGTTCTACTTCAAAATCAAATGTAGCAACAATAGATAGAAGAAATCAAATTGAAGTTAACTTGCCAATATGATAAAAAATATCACCAAAGTCAATTCCCTCTACCCTGGAATAACCTTTTGCTACTAACTAAGCTTTGTATTTCTCCACTTTGCCTTCTTCATTCAACTTCTTTTTAAACACCCATTTGTTGCCAATGGGTTTTCTTCCAATCAACATCTCCACTAGATCCCAAGCCTCATTCTTATCCAAGGTTTCCATTTATTCCATCATGGCCTTTTTCTACAGTTTTCTATCCTCTGAATCCATTACCTCCCTAATAGTTCTAGGATCATCATCAACAATATACAAAGAAAAATTTGAATAGAAATCAGATGGAGTATACCTTTCTGGTTTCCTTCTTTCCTGAACTGATCTCCTCAGTACCAGAGTATGCTAATCTTCTTTTTATGAGTCCTATTCTTTTGTAGAGTATGATTCATCATCCTTCAATTCAAACTATGCTTTCTCTGGTTCTTCCTCCTTTGGTAGGAATTCCTCTTTGAAATCATATTTGATTTCTCTAAATACCACATCTCGATCATACACTACCTTTTTAATTTTTGGGTTCTAAAGATTATAACCTTTTAGACCATCTATATACCCAATAAAGATACTTTTTTTAACCATTTTATCTAGCTTACTCTTGTTTTACTTTGGAACATGAACATAGGCATCACAACCAAATACCCTGAGATTTGTTAGAGAGGCTTTATTACCAGTCCATACCTTGTGTGGATTCTTGTCATCCAATGCCAATGAGGGTGATCGATTGACTAGATAACATGCAGTACCCATTGCCTCTACCCAAAATTCTTGTCCTAACTTGGCAGCACTGAGTATGCACCTTGGTTTTTCCATCAACGTCTTGTTCATCATTTTTCTAACTCCATTATGATGAGGTGTATATGGACTAGTGTTCTACCTTTCTATATCACACTTCTTAAAAAATTATTTGAATTCATTTATGTAGAACTCTCGACCATTATCCATCCTCATCACCTTAATTATTTTCTCTGTTTGATTCTCCACAAGAGCCTTAAACTCTTTAAACCTATCAAAGACTTCAAATTTCTTCTTGAGGAAATACATCCATGTATTCCTAGAGAAGCCATATATAAATGAGACATAGTACACAAATTTTCTTAGTGATGGAACCAACACAGGTCCAAACACATCACTTTGCACCAACTGTAAAATTCCTTCTTCCCTCATTGCACTAGAGGGGAATCTTCCCTGATTCTGCTTCACAACCCTTCTCTCCAATATGGCTCAGTCTTTGATGCCACAACATGGTATTTTATCCAAAGAATGTTGTTGGGCACTTTAATTGTCTAAATGAATAGAGAGTTAAGGTGTTCAATATAAATTGTCAACCCGCGGAAGTCTATTATTTCAAGATAATTGTGCACAGTCTAAGCTAGATTATGGAAGCAACACTAATCTAATTGTAGTAGGGAAAAAAAAAGAAACAAAAATTATTACTAACACAATTATGCTGACACAATTGGAGTTCTGCAGAATTGAAATCACAATTTGAAATCTAAATCGATGAATGTATAAGAATTATGGATTACCTATTCTAATCTAACTTTCTATTTTACTTTTGCAGGAAGAAGTTCTCTACTAATTGCAGAAGGAAATCTACTTATTGCAAGAAAGTAATCCACACTTTTATTTTCTTTTATGTGAAAACAAGATTTTAATCTAATGCAGAAAAAGGGAAAGCAGTTCTCCAATAGTGTTCAACAATTGACTTTTAATTCTCATGAGATAGATTTATGCGCATCTAACAGGAAAGAACTAGACTGTAACACCAACTGTATTCTATAATTGTTTAACAGATAAACCATTCATATTAAAACAACTATTTTGGAATTCAAAACAGAGGCGAATATGTGAGGAAGTTGGGCCCTTTCCCTCTCACTGAATCCTCTCAAAGAAATAGGCTACATTCTGCTAAGGAAATTCAATCCACTCTTCTATTGATTTGCCAAAATATTGTGTACAATAAACTTTACTTCACTTCACTTTCCCACAGTCAGAATCCGTCCTTTTGATTACAAAAATCTCTACTATTTAAAGTCAAAGTCATTCAGTTAAAAACAAAATTAGAACAACCTTGAGAATTCTCGATTCTCAAGTTGTTCGTATAATATCATTAATACAAGATCTAGAACTAGTCTTGTAAGTTGAAACATGTAACAGTAGGTGTAGCATCTTTCATGATCGGTGGCATTTGTTGCAACAGTCGTATAACAGTAGAATCGGTGGCATTTGTTGCAGCAGTCGTGTAATAGCAGAATCGGTGGCACCTGTTGCAATAGTTTTGTAACAACTTCCAGGATTGGCGCATAAATGTAACATCTTCCAAGATTGGTGCATAGCTATAACAACTGGTGTAACAACGAAGACCATTCTTTAAGACTTGGCTGCTCTATTCATTTTGATCATTAGTTGAATCATTTTAGAGGTAAAACATGTGAATGTTACCAATCAAACATGCTAAGTAAATGAAAATATAAAAGCAAGATAAATGATTCATACCTTGGGAAAAAAAGGTCTTAGCATGCATTATAGTAGGCATTTATCTTAGAGATGATAAGTTTGAATAGGCAAAAGATGTGATGAAAAAGGGACATTTCTGGGTCCTAACATGCCCCCCAACTGAAGACATTGCATGTCCTCATGCAAAACACATTCAAACCTTACTTTGTAGCTGAATTAGGGAACTGGTTCCTCCTGTGAAAAACTACTAAGAGAAATTGATAAGTGCCTGTATGGTAAAATGTTGTGCTAAAAAGAAAATCAGTGGTGTCAGCAATCTGTCTACGTTGCTTTGTCTTGAAGAACAAAATCAGTTTGAGTTGCTTGACTAACAACTCGTGAGGGAAACAAAGGTTCTTGTTTGAAAGCTACTGGTAAACCAACAATTGCCTTATGACGTTGATATCTTCTCGGTTGTGTTGTTTTATGTGTAGCAGTAAGTGCATGTTCAGTCTTGACTGAGAGAGTTGTTGGACCTCCAAAAACCAACACTTTTACTACCTTATAACCTGCCTCAAAGTATATGTTTCCACACTCAAAGCACATGAGTTCTTTATTTCTGTTCATAACAACTTTTGTCAGTGCTAGGATGTCTAGAGTAATCCCTTTTGGATTCTTCTATCGAGTAGTTTCCAATTCTTGTTTCAGGGTATTTAACTCTTCTTTGAGGCTTTCATTCTCTTTTATGAGCACAATTATTTTGGAGTTTTCTGTATGCCTTATCTTTTTCTCAATTTGGGCAAACAGTTGGGCAAGTGGTACATTCTCAACACTATTTGTAACTGGTTCTTGTGGAGTAGTTATACTGTCAATAGTTGTTTCTGGTGGAACAATTGTTTCTTGTGTAACAACTAGGTCTATCATGACTGCTTCCTATGGAATAGGATTGTATTGGATAAATGGTTCTTGTGTAACAACTTCATCCTACCTGACTTGTCCTTGTATACCCGTCCCATTGTTTGCAGGGGTCTCTATTGGCACTGTTAGTTCATTGGAAGAGACTGGTTCTTGTGTGACAGTCTCTTCATCAATCAGAGAGGATAATGGACAAAGAATAGGAATATCTTGTTCCATAGCTTGCCATCCAATCGTTGCTTCCACAAATCTGGTAGACCTGGTTTTTCTCCTTGGTAAAATAAAAACGAAAGCAGAGGATTTCTTCTTCGTTGATGGAGGAGGAACAGGTTGTTCTTCCTCAACCACACAAGTAGGAAATTCGGGTATACTTGGGTCTGTTATGATCTGGAAATCATTACTTGATGTATGATGCACATAATCATCATGCGGAGCCGATGATTCTGCTGCGATTGGAGTAAATTCAGTCTAAATTGAGAGAATAGTTGCTTGCAGTTTTGGGCACAAAGTAAAACCTGGTATATGTGTCTCTATAGAGTTCTCTGTCACAGCAGCAGAAGGGTTCTGAGTTGCTGCTGATATGATTGGGTCCAGGTCTTTTCGACATTTTCCCTTGAATGGACATTTTCTTTTCTAAGATATTCTACCGGCAGTGATAGTAGGGCTTGGAACTGTTGTTGCAACAATAGGTGGCTCTGTCGGTGCAACAACAAAAGGGGTAGTCAAAATTTCTACTACAGTGGACCGTTCTAACCTTGTGCACTTTCTAGGTGATGCAGCATTAGGAACAAGGGTTCTCTGTTTAGGAGTAGGGGGTAATTTTTCAATAACATCTGTCACGGCCAAGGGCTGGGATGCATGGCTCGGTGTAATAGCTGGTTGTTCCTCATTTTGAGAAATCACAACCATAGGCTATGTCAATTCACCTCCATCAAGGATTGTTTGGTTGGTGCTAGGATGGCCATGGGTTGTGTGTTTACTTCTCTGGGTCGTCTTACGAGAAACGACAGTAGGGGTTTGGAATGCTATTACAGCCGAGGGCAGAGACTTAGGAAGAGGTCCCGACATATCTGTAGGTATAGAAGGTGGCTGGTCTGCTACAGCAGGTAATGGGTTATTGGAAATGCCCATACCTTTGTGAATTAATAGTCTGATGAGTCTATGATTAGAAAGGCATTTCTTGGGGTTTTTGGATTTTTTTACAAAATGAGCCATGCTATTCAATGAATGGAGTAGATAATAAGGAATGTTTATGAATTTATGATGTCGCAGATGTGATAATAAGATGAAATCAGAAAAATAAACAACTTGGTACCTGCCTTCATAGGTAATGTACCTTTCGACGAACTCTGCAACTTTCCCCCAGGTCTGTAGTAAGGAATTGACATTCGCACCTCGGCCTTTTGTCCGAATTTGCTCATTTTCAACGAGGAAAGCCTTCTGAGCATCCGGAAGATGTGTTTTTCTGTTAAACCATCGGTTTCCTGTTGTTGGAAACACTGTGATAGCAACAATGATTTCTTCTGATACTGGAATCCTTGCCCCATTCACCATTGAATATTCTTTGGTGAGATTTTGACTAAACTCCAATACCTCATCCTCATTAAACCCCTGCAACTTCTTAAAATAGGATATCCAGCCAGCCTGCAAAAATATTTGGTAGGCCTCTGGGTGAAACAACAAAGTGTCCAAATTTGCAGGTTCATACCTCACAGTTGATCCTCCCATGACGTTGCTTGAGAGTCTAATAGGCACGTAGGAGGAGAGACTAGTACCTAAACTAGAAACGCAATCGGTTTGAACGTGGTTTGCATGTAGAATACAGTGTCTTAGCGAAAAGAAGTGTGGTCGAAAAGGTGGTGAAGGTGAGTATAAAATACCATTTGGACAGCTATATTTGGATTCCCCCCCCCCTCCCCCCAACTAATCRGATTGGCTCCAGGTGGATCAGTTTAGCAYAAGTGGTGAAAAAAAAKGGGAAAGCATGCTTTTATATATTCATTACTTTAACACATAGGATTAGTCACGTACCTCATATCTTACCACACATAACTTTCTGTCAGAGTGATCGTGCTATCCAACCACCATTTTAGTTGCATGGAATAGCTGACATGATGAAGGGTAGTGTGAGAAATGAAAATATGACAATTGGAGTAGATATGGAGTCCTTTCTAGAGATAATCAGTTGGAAGTCGTCAGATGTGAAGTCAAGTAATGATGAAACAACACTTTCTCTTAGAGAAGGAGGAAAAAGATAGCTACAGTATGAACAAATCAGCGGTGCCGCAACATGTAAAGAGTGTAGAGCTGGAATAGCAGTACTTGGCAAAAATGCGAAAAAGAAAGAGTGAAGTGGCAAGAAAGAATAACAGCAATCCGTGTATCAGCAGGTACTTCAACGAAAATGGCAGAGGTAGGTGTAACATCAAATGAGATGGTCGAAAAAGAAAATTGTGAAAAGCGACCATTGTGTAATAGTAGGGAAATTGGCCAACTTATCGGAAAAAGGGTGTAACAGCAGAAAATCGACCAATTTGTCGAAAATGGGTGTAACAACAGAAAATCAACCAATTTGTTGGAAAAAGGGTGTAAGAGCATGGAATTCGTCCAATTTGTCGGAAATGAGTGTAACATCTTGGAAATTGGCCAATTTGTCAGAAAAGGGGTGTAACAACATGAAAGTCATCCAATTTGTCAGAAATGAGTGTAACAACAGAAAATCGGCCAATTTGTTGGAAATGGGTGTAACAGCATGGAAATCGGTCGAACACTGCATCACTTAGTTTTTAGAAAGTTTATCAACTTCCATCAACTAATCATTTGCCTCCTTTTCTATAGTCATCCCTGTTGTTCACCTGCACACACAAAAACTGCCTGATACCCTTCAAGGATGAATTTATTAGCATAGTAAACACAATCAAACAGAAACAGAGAAATTTAAATTTTTGTTGATCTTATTTATATACAATGTCTGAGAAAAATAAGTCCTAAGGTTGAGAAAGGGAAAGAGCAAGCTCCATTCCTTTTAAGAATTGATAACCTGTATCGACTGAACATCTAAATTTGAATTCTACCTTGGATAGTGGACGCTGATACAAGCACAGGCGATGACCACTTGCATGTAATTGTGTATTGGATCCATCAAGAGTGATTAACCTGACTGTCCCATTGGGAAAAACAATGTCTACCTCATAAGATCCTAGCCATCATGTACCTAGCTTACCCTGAAATTCTTTAAAGTGTGAATCATACAACAGAGCCCAATCTCCTTTCTGGAATAATTTCTTCTTGATGACTTGGTCATGCCATTTCATTCTCTGTTGTTGAATCATCGAGGTTTGATGAATATCATCCAAATGATTTTCATCAAGCTCATTGAGCTGTTGCATTCTGGCCTTCTGTGACATAGTCAAGTCAAGGTTGACTGCTGATGCAGTTCTTAAGGTTTTGATTTCGAATTCAATGGGAAAAACAAGGTTTTTTCCATATACCCGTTTGTAAGGAGAAAAACCAGTTGTGTTTCTCTAAGTAGTTTGGTAAGCCCATAGAGCTTCATGCAATCTGTCTGTCCAATCCCAACGATGTTCTCTCACTGTTTTAGTAAGAATGGCTTCGATAACTTTGTTGGTACTTTCTACCTAGCCATTGCCTTGTGGATGGTATGGAGAAGCTATTCTATGTAAAACATGATATTTACTGAGTAGGATTTCAAGTTTATGTGATGTGAAAGGGGGTCCTCCATCAGTTATTAATTCTCCAGGAACTCCAAACCTAACAAAGATATCTTCGAACAGAAATGCTAAGATAGATTCTTCTGAGGCCCTAATGAATGCTTTCGCCTCGACCCACTTGGTCATGTAATCTATACAGACCAATATATATACTTTTTTATTAGAAGGTGGGTTAATGGGGCCTATGCAATCCATGGCCCATCTCTCAAAAGGTTCTAACACTACCTGAGGCTGGAGAGGCATCTCATCCCTACGATTTGGCTGACCCATTCATTGGCAATTGTCACAAGTTTGAACGTATTTCTTGGCATATTGAAATATGGTGGGCCAAAAATAGCCCATCCTTAAAATTTTATGCCCGATCCTTTTATCAGCAAAATGACCCCCACAAGGGCCATCATGGAAAGCCTTCAGTAGATCATACACTTCATCATCCCTTACACATCTCCTGATTTCCTGATCCAGGCTTGTGTAGAAAAGGTATCCTCCTATCCAACTATACCGAGCACTCTTATGAATAATCTTCCTTCTTTCTCGAGGGGATAAATGGGGAGGTACCTTCCCTGCAACCAAATAACTAGAAATGTCTTCATACCAAGGTGAGTGAGCAGATACTGCAAACAAATGTTCATCTGGAAAGGAATCATCAACAGGTAAATTATCATCATTTATATGTAATCTTGAGAGAAAATAAACAACCACAATTTATTTTCCTGATCTATCTACTATAGTGATGTCAAATTCTTGTAGTAGTAACAACCATCTTGTTACTCGGGCATTGGTAATAGGTTTATTCATCAGATATTTAATTGTTGTATGATCAATATGAATAAAATTAGGATATCCAGTGACGTAATGCCTGAATTTATTGATTGCATAAACTACTACTGAGAATTCTCTTTCAGCAACTGTATTATTTAATTCAACAGGAGCCATGTTCTTGTTAATATAGTAGATAGCATAAGGCTCTTTGTCTTCCTGTTGCCCTAGTACTGCACTGATTGCAGTATTGGAGGCATATGAAGAAATGTGAAACGGAAGAGCCCAATTGGGCCCTCTCAAAATGGGAGCTATGGACAATTTCGTTTTTAGATCTGTAAAAGACAATTCATAGTTGTTAGTCCAACGGAAGTCAACATCTTTTGTTAATAGAAAAAACAAAGGGGAATCCAGTTTGGAATTTTTTTGAATGAATCTCCTGTAATAGCCAGCATGCCCTAAAAAAATTTTGACCTCTTTTTGAGTTGACGGAGTTGGAATATCCAAAATTACTTATATTTTGGTTAGGTCTACCTGGATTCCCGCATAAGAAATGAAGTGTCCCAACACTACTCCCTCGCTCATCATCATATGGCACTTTTTTGTACTTAAAGAAAGATGAGATTGTATACATCTTTTAATAACTTTTTCTAGATTAGTCAAGGCTTCATCAAAATCAATGCCATAAGGTGTAAAATCATCCATGAATATCTCCATACAGTGATTCACCATATTAGAAAAAATACCAATTACAACTCTCTGGAAGGTGGTTGGTGCATTACACAAGCCAAATGGGAGAACCTTGTAAGCAAATGTACCCCAAGGGCTAGTAAAAGTGGTGTTATCTTGGTTCTATGAAGCAATTTTTATCTAGTTATAGCCACCGAATCCATCTAAGAAAGAGAAAAACTTTTTCCCAGCTAGATTGTCTAGAACCTGATAAAAAAATGGCAGAGGAAATGATCCTTCTACGTGGCTTTATTCAGGGCTCTATAGTCTACACAGAATCTCCATTTTCCATTATTTTTAGGAACAATAACCAATGGTGAGATCCACTCACTGTCTGATATAGGGTAAATGAAATCAACATTGAGAAGTTTCTGGAGTTCTTCTTTAACAATTTCTTTAAGGTTTGGATTCATCCTCCTTTGGGGTTGGCAAATGGGTCATCATTCTTCTTTAATGTATATATGGTGGGTACATAGTTCAGAGGAAATGCCTTTAATATCCATGTAATCCCATGCAAATGGTTCTTTATGTTCAATCTGTAATTTCATCAATCGACGAGTTTTAGCAGTGGATAAATCGAGATTGATGTTCAAGGTTTTTCCAGGTTCAATTTCTACAGTGATGCTCTTGGAACTGACTTTAGGAAACAATTCAGTTGTTTCATCATCTACTGTTACAATGTTTGTTGTCACAACGATTGTTGTTACAACTGAATCATTTTGATTTTTAGTTCTTTCCGAGAACATTTCTGAGTTTATGTTTTCCTGGACGACCAGGTTGAAGACTCTAATCAAACAATGGTGTGTATTCTGTGTAACAACAATGGAGTCACAGATAAAGCAGTTGATTAATTCATCCTCTATCTCGTCCTTGAAACTTAGGGCTTTTCCTATGGTTAGCACAAGCAGATCACTTCCATCCTCAGTGTCCATCCATAAAGAATTTTCAGGTTCCGCACTAGGTGTAGCATGATGATACAAGGTTAGGTTTTTTGTGTTATAACCATCATAGATGGTCATGGAATCAGATCTACAACCAATGAAAGAATCAACTATAGCTAACCATGGTTTCCAAGAATTATAGGGTGCCCCCCCAGACGGGTTTTGGGTTGCAACACAAAAAAATTAGCAGGATACTCCCATGAATCCATGGAAATGACTAAATCATCTATTAGTCCTTCTGGTCTGATGGTAGAACGATCAACTAGTTCGAGAATGGTAGGAGTAGGTCGGACTTGTGTTCCGAGTTGCAACAATTATGTAGTTTCTATTGGCATGATGTTAATTGCCGCCCCTAAGTCGATTATCACATGGGGGATAGATGTATGTCCAATTTTGATAGTGATTGTAGGGTTTCTTGGGTCGCCATACTTAGGAGGTGGGGATTTTCCTAACATCAGTTTAGACAAATCCCCCACCACATGCACTGTGAGGGGATCCCTAGGTTTTTGTACAGGTCTTTTTATATAGAGATCTCTTGTGGTCTTGGCATAAATAGGGACATCTCTGATGGCTTGCAATAGTGGAATATTAATGTTAAAATTTTGCAATTCTCCTAAGAGATTGAAAGATGGTAATTCCACAGGTTTGGTAATTGTCAACCTTTCAGGGAATGGTGGGTCTGTTGACTCTATTATAGGTTGGACAATTTCTTCTGTATCAGCAGATGGTCTTTCCCCTGATTCCTTGTCTGACTCTGAAGATGGAGAATCTTCAATTATTGGCTCGACTATTCTCCCTGATATTAATTTGATTTCATCACAAGACATGGGAGTAATAGACAAGGCTGGCACATTGTGTATGTCTATGTTCCGAACGACCTTATTATTTGGGTTTGGGTTAGGTTGCAAAGGCATCTGAGGTCATAAAGGACAATTGTTCAGTGGGGAATTTGGGGGTAACTATAGTTGTTGCTGCTGGTACTGGGGTTTGAACTGTTGTTGAAAAGGATTCGGTTGGTGATGGTTCTAATAACTGAGCTACTGTTGAGGGCCTCTCCAATATGGGTTCCATTTTCTATGATGATTTTGTTGCTGGGGCATAGGTAACCATGGATTGGGATCTTGGTAAGGGGTTGACATCTGATGTGGAGGGGGAGCATTCATCTAGCCATATAGTGGCTGATTGTTCCAATAACTAAGTGTTGCAGGAGAGAATTGAGAGTTCATACCTTGACTTCTTGGCTACCATTGTCTCCTTTGTGTAATTAGATAGGCAACCTCTGCTTCCTCATTAGTTTCCTTCATTGATGCTTTTACTCCTGTTAGAGAGGAACATTGGTCATTAGCATGATCTAATTCACAAATAAGACATACCTAGACACTGTTCAACGGGAACTCCCTTGGTAGATGTTTCTTTCTGCATTTCGGACAGAAAATGCACAATGCTTGCTTTGATTCTGCTTGTTTCTGCTTGATCTGCAAGGTGTAAATTTGTGAAGAAAAAGAGTTAATCATCCATGTTTTGAAATTTTCTAACAAATTACCTATTTCTTCTCTTGGTGCTCCTCCATTGGCTGATTTATGTACCCTTGAAAAAGTGGTATCCTTGGTAGTTGACCTATTCTTTGTAGATCCTCGAGAACATCTTTTACAGAGGTCTACAATGTCCTCATAGGATTCTTTAGATATATCTCCTTTGCCAAGAATATTTGGTATATCTAAACAATATTCTCTAACTCCTTTTAGCAAAATATTTTTTAAAATGTCTTTACTTACATCTGGATGTCTAGACCTTTGTAGATTATACTGGAGTCATTCCAAAAAATCTTCAAGGGTCTCATCCTCCTTCTGAGACATTTTGAACAATTCCTCCCTTTGTTCTCTTGTTCAACAGTAGTCTTGGTACTTGTTCAGGAAAATATGCCTCATTTGTACCCATGTTGAAATGTTCTCTCTTCCTAAGCTCATAAATCATCTTAACGCATTACCCTTCAATGTAGCTGGAAATAGTTTAAGTTTTTGTGCAGTGGTAGTGTAGTCATAGCTTCTACACAAAATGTCAAATTCAAATAGAAACTCATTTGGATCCTCAGTAGACAATCCATGAAAATTCGACAAAGCTGAGAGAGGTATGTTTTTCATAGGATCCATCCCTCGTGTGGGAACATCAGAAATAGGAAAAACTAGGGTAGAGATAGTATTTTCATTGTTTACTTGATCTTCATTGTTTCGTGGGTTCTCCTAGAGGAACTCCTCTTCATTGTCCCCTTGATTTTCCATATGTGATCTTTCTCTCCACTCAATATAAAAAGCATCCCACTCTTCTTTAGTGACTATCCGACCATTGATCCAATAAACCACTTCTTCTGTATTTTCCCTGTTTTGAACTATACTTCCCTGATCTTCAATGTTCTCCAGTGTTGCTTAATGATTTGTTGGTGAAAAATATTCAACTTTGACTTCAGCTTCAGCTCCAACCCTTGATGAAAATGATGTTTCAAGAAGGGGTAGTTTTGATGACTGAAGATTACGTTTTCTTGGAGTATTTGCAAGGTGAAAAATAGATCCTGAAGAATAATCGGCTCTGGCTATTATTTCATCAACAAATGTTTGTCTTCCTAGTGTAGGATTTCTTCCTCCACGTCCTCTAGTACCTGTAGGTTTAGTATTTTGGGGAATACGTCCTTGTGTTCCTCAATTCATGCAGACTAATCATTCCTTTAGAAAAAAACTAATGTGCTTACAAAAATCTATAATTATCTTCCCGGGCAACGACGCCAAAATGTTGGGCACTTTAACTATCTAAATGAATAGAGATTTAAGGTGTTCAATATAAATTGTCAACCCAGGGAAGTATATTAAAGATAATTGTGCACAGTCTATGCTAGATTATGGAAGCAACACTAATCTAATTGTAGTAGGGAAAAAAAAAAATTATTACTAACACAATTATGCTGACACAGCTGGAGTTCTGTAGAATGGAATTCACAATTTGAAATCTAAACCAATGAATGTATAAGAATTATGGATTACCTATTCTAATCTAACTTTCTATTTTACTTTTCCAGGAAGAAGTTCTCTACTAATAGCAGAAGGAAATCTACTTATTGCAAGAAAGTAATCCACACTTTTATTTTCTTTTATGTGAAAACAAGATTTTAATCTAATGCAAAAAAAGGGAAAGTAGTTCTCCAACAGTGTTCAACAATTGACTTTTAATTCTCATGAGACAAATTTATGTGCATCTAACATGAAAGAACTAGACTGTAACAACAACTGTATTCTAGAATTGTTTAACAGATAAACCATTCATATTAAAACAACTATTCTGGAATTCAAAACAAAGGGGAATATGTGAGGAAGGTGGGCCCTTTCCCTCTCACTAAATCCTCTCAAAGAAATAGGCTACAGTCTGCTAAAGAAATTCAATCCACTCTTCTATTGATTTTCCAAAATATTGTGTACAATAAACTTTACTTCACTTCACTTTCCCACAGTCAGAGTCCATCCTTCTGATTACAAAAAGCTCTGCTATTTAAATTCATAGTCATTCAGTTAAAAACAAAATCAGAACAACCTTGAGAATCCCCAATTCTCAAGCTGTTCGTATGATATCATTAATACAAGATCTAGAACTAATCTTGTAAGTTGAAACTATTAATATTATGGTAGCTGCGGGAGGTATTTACCCCCACGTGTGAACCTGACGAGAATAGAAGACTCCGGGAAGCAAAAGAAATGCTAATGAGTTGGCTAATAACCCTAGAAGCCTTGTTGGCTCAAGAAGATAATTTATATTAGGTTATTAGCCTCCAAGAGAAGAAGTCAGCCAGAATTAATAATAATATACTGAACAAAAACATATCCAGAAGGAGAAGTCTTCCCCAACAAAACTTGCAGAACCACTATAAATACAGGTCACCAGTTCTCATTTGACAACATTTCAGAATTGCAGTTCCCAGTTTGGTGTGCACTGCAGTTCCCAGTTGGTGCGCACATGTGGAGGAGAGTTGTAGGTGCAGCTGCAGCAACAACTAGTTCTTAGTATTGGCTTGAATATCTCTTGGCTAGGGTTTGGACAATCTGATCAGATTTTTGTGATGCGCTATCCTTGGGGAAAGGTGCACTACTCTTTGTTTGG